>JABFQC010006677.1:0-10605 GCA_022817085.1 Psilanteris sp. ZL-2020 | reverse complement strand
ATAGAATTGAGATATGTTGATGTTAAAATTTATATTAAATATTATATAAACCAAATAACCTACTTTTATTTCTAACGAGTTCAATTTTTGATCACCATTCAGTGCTAAAAATAGTTTCTTATTCAAATACTTCTGCAGTTTAAGATACTTGTACATCTTGCTTAAGACACTGGCTACTTAAATTCAGATACTTTCAAGATTCTTTTTTTTATATTTTTTTTATTTTTTATAAAAAAACATTGTGTTTTTAAAACACTCATTTGTAAACGCATAATTTTAAGAATAAAACTAATTTTAAGAATTTGGAGAAAAATATAAATCAACTATTGTAAAATAATTAAAGCTATTATTCTTTAAACTTCAAACTTGTTAAGGAATTATAGTAAAATGAAGTAGCAGAAACAATATAAATTAATATAAATATTTCTCTAAATATATCATAATTACACTGAAACAAATAATCTTACAAATTTTACCAAACTAGATAATAGAAGTAGGAAAAATAGGCACAAATGTAAATAATATGATATTGTCTGTTTATTTACATTTTTGTTCACTTTTCCTTCTTTGATTATCTAGTTTGATCAAATTTGTAATATTATTTTTTTCAATGTATAATAAATTTTTTATTATATAATTCAAAATATCCCTCTTTATAAGTATTCATATACATATACACATCTTTTTTTCTATTTTTTTTTCATATTTTAATATAATTTAATATATAACATAACACTTTAATGAACATTTTTAATGCAACCCAACTTTCTCTTCTCTATTTTTATTCTTTAGACCAACCGTAAACAAACTTTATCATTTAATGCATTAAATTTGCCGGACCACACTTAACATATTCTGACCATACTTTTACCATAGCAGAAAAAGAAACGCTAAACCATAGACAACCAATTGAACGTACAGGTTCTTCCGCTTAATCGCTCATCGGGGAATCGTAAATTAGAAAAAGTATTTTTTTTATTTACGATTTATTACATAACTTTGTCGAAACCACGACGATGCACATATTCAAGCTCTAAACTGTTTACCCGACATTAGGTCCACGTCCTATTTTGATTTTCAGTCGGATTTATAATAATCCGCGCATACATTAAAATAACCAATCACAGCTTTGCTCGATTCGGAATCACGGTTTAAATTTGAATATAACGTTCGTTATACCATCTTGCCTTGAAATCCGTCGTTTGAAGAGCAAAACCAGAAACTGCAATAAGAATTGTATATGCGTTCTCATATTATCTCTCTGCTTTCTTAATCTTATAAACATCCACATTTCAGCATTACAAATTATGTACAAACGTAACCAATTGAAAAACTGCATACAAAGTGAGTTTACGTTTTGCGGCAGTTCCGCAGAAGTTATATATAAATCGGTCATATATTTTATACAACTTCTTTAGAAATATATCATCTTTTCATACAAAAACATATTACGGGTATATATTTGCAGTGGATTTTTACTTTGACTAAGGCACCCTGCCACGAAAAACTACTTAATTTGAAAGATTACACACAAATGCAAAATCACGTTAACGCGCGCGATCGGAGAACGAACATATAAATATTTGACGTCGCGAAAAAGAACAAAACAACGAAGCAGCGCGTAAACAAGCAGGCTTTCCCTTTCATATTTAACAGACTTATACTTTATCCGCGCACTTGTCCACAAAACTTTTGATGAAAATGTTAAAAGCTCTCTTCACGGAAGCGTTCGAAAGTGCTAAAACTTGAGTAATTATAAACTGCGCGCGGTCAAGAATAATAAAAAAATATTGCCCAAGTTGGTTAACGACCGGCTAATAAGTTCGCACATTCATAGCGGTGTTCTTAATAAACAGTTATGTGGAGTAACAGCCAGTCGGGTTGAATCGCAACGCGAAATCGCGTCAATTTTTTGACGCGCGGAAAATGACGTCGACAAACGAAAGTTATCAAGCGTTTCATATATCAATCCTTGGAAAAAGATGTACACATTTCGTACGCCATACATTTGCTCCAACACGTAATCCGCATTTTCGAGATCAACGCCTTTAATTCAATCAAACGTCAAAATTAAAATATTAAAAGCGTAATACCGTTGTTTATTTTTGTTTTTGTTTTTTTGTTTTTTTTTTCTCGTGTACGATATTAATTGAAGGTTTACAATGAAGGATACGTTTCGTGGGACGCGTGTAAAAAATGTTTCCTACGAAATACAACACAATGTATTAATGCGCTTAATTCCGTTTCGGTTATTCGGTGTAAAAAAGTGTCGGATCGAATTAAGCAGCAAATGAAATTCCAAAAGTTCAATAATTTTTGTTATTACTTTAAAACGATCGAAATATTTATCTGGCATTTTTTAATTCACATTTTTAATTTATTTTTATTATTAACGTTCATTTCGTTTATTTTCATGTAGTTATATGGAAATATGGAAAAAGTAGTTTTCATTTTAAATTCAACCGTTGATTAATGGTCGATTGTAAGGTGAGAAACTCAATTTGCGTTCGTGACCATATTTGTATTAACTTTGGAATTCTGTGGTTTATATATATGTGGTGTATTTAAAGGAACGTTCACGAAGAAAACGTTTTATCAAAAATTACTATATTTACTACTATACTCGTAAGATCCAGTTTATAAAAATAAAGATTTTACTATATTTATCTATAAATATCTGTAATCTATACAGTACACTGAGAAAAATTTCTATTAAAAATTACCGTGCCAAAACAGTACTTTGATGTGATGTTTGTCAACAAATAATGATTACCGTTAAAACACAGTAAAAATATAGGGAAATCGAAGTAATGTTTACGATATTTAGGGGTAATTTTTACGTGTTGACAAACATCGCATTGGAATACTGTTTTGGCACAGTAATTCTTAATAGAAATTTCTCTCAGTGTAATAAATAGTATTATTTTTATTTTTAAAAGCCTCATCCTACGTGTAGTAGTAAATATAGTATTTTTTGATAAAACGTTTTATCCGTGTATATAACTAGCATTATTAATAATAAATATTTTCCAATTCAACAAACACAGTACTTTAGTTGATATATACTTTCGTAACATACAAAAATATTATTATTGTTTAAATTAAGATTTAGTTTGTCGTGCTATCATTTGACAACGTCACCTCTAGAAAAAACGTTAAACTTATTAGTGTATCGAAACAAGTACATTAGGCGAAATTGATAGAACACGTGGTTCTCAGGATATTCTTTAGTAAAAATACTGAATTAAGATAAACAACATATTATTAAACGTATTGTTAACTATTTAAATAAGATTAATTTAATATTATTTATTTAATATTACCTATCTAATATTATTAGTTAATTAATTATCTATAATTTAATCTATTTAAACGAGATTAAAATAAAAATATATATAAATTTATCGGTACACTAATTAGATACAGTGATATGTGTGCTAGATGTGAATCGGATAGATTATAATTTACAGCTAAACTTGCAGTTGTCAATAAGTAACTCATATTTTTCTTAGCTTCCAAAACTGTTTAAAAATAAATAGAAATTGAATTATTTTGTATTCTGTATACTATGTTTAAACAAAATATTATCCAATTGTGAAGTTTATTTTGCAATAAAATGCCTTTCAAATACTTATTTGGTATCACTTTTAATTATTTACAGAGCCTACAAAAGATAATATTATTCATTGATACAATTAGCAGTCGTCTTGAAAAATCACAAATGTGGTCTTTTATCTTAATGTGAATAAAAAAAATTGTTTTTTTTTCATTTAGAATAAAAAACAGGAATTAGAATGTTGTTCTTTTATTTATGATGCAATAATTTATTAAACTCAAAATTTTACAACATAAGAATGATAATATATTAAATTATATTTACAAATAATAATCGTGTATTTGGTTATCAGAAAGTATATGAAAATATAACTGTAGAATAATAATATATTTAAAGTATGAAAACTGACACGTTAAAATTGAATTATAAGTGGAATTATGTCGGCAGAGCCTTCTTTAAATGAATATACTAAATCAGAAGCACGCGTAATATTTCTGTTTCTAAATACCCCCAGCCGTGACGAATAAAATTAAAAAACGTTGCGAAATGAATGATTAAACGCTCAAGTTAAGACTACGCTCAATGAACTTTAAATCATTTTCCGCGTCAAATAATACATAATTGAAGTATATTAAAATTCACATGAGAAATTCTAAGCGTGGCACAATTGTACAATTTACTGTATGCCACCGACTCAATACCCCTTTACGTGCAAACATAAAACGAGATAATCCATAATCACCAAACATCATTCGTATACGATTTATAATTTGTATGATATTAGCGAACTACTCTAACGAAGTTTTGCGAATTAAATTTATACTTGACCGATTATTATTTTAAAGAATTTAAATACGAGGCAATTTTTTTAAATCATGACTTTATACAATTAATGATTTCATTTTCACTCGCATAAATAATTCTATGGGATTTAAAGAATATAATTACATGAATTTATTATTCAGTTTCCGCATCCTTTGTCAGCTTGAAATAACAAAAAAGTGGAAGTGACAGAGTTAAAAAAGAATTTTATAATATTAAACTTTCATAGAAAGAATAAGTATCATCGATTCATTTTTAATGTTATTAATTAAAGTTTGAATTAAAAACAAATAAAGATTCCAGAATTTATGATATTCAATCATTTTGTTATATATTGATACAAATCCAGATAAATTTATATAACATACTGTACAAACAAAACAAATAAAAACTAATTATAAAACGCTGAACAAGAATTTAAAACAATTCAAAATTTAATTTTTTTGACTTTTAATTAAAATTTTTGGCATTTTAATCTTTATAGTTTTTTCTTTTGTTTTCTAAAATTAACACCTTATATTGAATTATTGATTAAACACATAAAATATTGATAAAAAATTAAATTTTAAAATTTAAATTTTTTTTTTCAGATTTGGCATTCAAAAGCTGCATTCGATATGAAGAATCACGGTCGAAGTAAGACTGTGTTATGGGAATTACTGTACTAAGTATTTTAATGTATACAAAGTAAGACACCCGTTGCATTAGTTTAATATGGCGAATACAGGGGGCGCAAGTTGGATCATGGTAATGGCAACGCTGTCACTGGTGGGTTCGAGTGCCGCGTGTCCTAGTATGTGCACATGCAAATGGAAAAGTGGCAAAGAATGGGTCGAATGTGCGAAAAGAAATTTGCACGGTTTGCCAGAAGGCGCCAGGGAAGAGACTCAAGTTCTAGTTTTGTCTGAAAATAGCCTCGACACACTGCCCGCTGAATGCTTTCGCTCGCTAAAACTCACCAACCTACAACGACTTTACCTTAGCAGATCCCAAATCAGGCACATTTCGCCCAAAGCCTTCCTGGGACTTACGGGACTAGTCGAACTAGATTTGTCAATGAACCTCCTCGACGAAGTACCATCCGAGGCACTGCAAAAGGTACGAACTAGCTTGTAACATATTTTATACTTGACCTTTGACCGTGAAAAGAATAGAATGCGATAAGACTGAGGTTTACCTTAGGATTTCCTTAACGCAAAGGTATTTATTTTCGGTACTTCTATGACCCAAAAAGCAATGGCTGATAAAGACATATTTAGGTTAACATTCGAAGATCTTTCTTGAAGAATCGAGAGATTTTAGTCATCTTCTATTTTAAGAAACGATGATGAGAAATACTATCTAAAAGGTCGTCGAATTGCTTGAAGAATTATTCGGGCTTGATGCTAATCCAGTCGTCTTTTTAAAATGTTTTATTAATACATCAAGAGGGGCTTTCTAAGGGGAAATAAAGGAATGATAGCAGAACAGCATCGCTGACATTGATGAATGTCCATAAAAATAGAACGCGGGGTTAAAAAAATTGTAAAAAAAAGCGTATTTAAAGGAGATCGAAGTTTTGACATATTTTCCTATACTTCTTATTAAACGTTATTGACATGAACTATAATTTCGGCTTTTAATTGAAAGTGCTGCAGTTCATTATGCAGAATTTAAGAGAAAATTATAATAATAAGGTAAACATTTTCTAGTAAATTATTAAGTTATTTTTCAAAGGGCAACTTGTTTATATTTCGGGGAGTTTTAATCATAATAATAGTGTAATATAGGTCTAATGAGTTTTAAAATTGTTTTATAAAAAAATAAAAGTGACATAAATATAATATCGATGATATTATAATCCGTTTTACAAGTAATAAATCAGTATTTTTATAAATCACATTGAAAATTGAAAATATAGAATATTATACACGAGATCTACTTTCGTAAATGATCTAAGAACAATAATAAAACTCAAATTGTATATAAATATTATTTAACAAAATTAAAATCTTAATTAAAATATTGTGACAGTTCAGTAAATATTATTAACCCAAGAACAAAAAATTCACTTATAAATGACCGTATTTTTATGAATCTTTGTAAATAACAATACACATTCATTAAAGTTTACTGTAAAATTTGTTTATGTTTACTAAAAACTGTCCTTTTGTTTTGTCCTTGAGTTTCTACGAGTTTAAATAATATTTACTGAAACTACCAATAATTTTAAATCGAATTTTTATCCACGCATATACTTACACGAAATGTAACTTTTTTTTAAAAAAAATTCTACAATCAAAGCCGAAACAGTAATATTAAACTGTCATGTCAGCTTGTTAATTCATTGACATCGTTTTTGGATTTCATAAAAGGCGCTTCATAAATTAGAAATTTGCATGAAACGGTACACAAACTGTACACCGAACCAACTTTAAATGCAAGATTGCATTCCCTTCCAATTAAATCCTCCTACGGAGTAACAAAATGTAACTAATGCATCTAAAGTTACACAGTCGCATCTCTCGTCTAAATACCTCGGGTCAAAGTACCAAATATCCATTTCTAAATGTTTTCTCCAGGGTTGCCAGAACCTTATGCGACTCATGCTGAACGAGAACCCGATTCGCGAGTTACGTCGCAACGCCTTTCTACTGCTGGAACAATTAACGAATCTGGAATTAAGTGACTGTGCAATCTCCAGCATCGAACAGGGCGCCTTCAACGGATTGCATTCCTTGGAGCGACTGCGTTTGGAAGGCAACAAACTATCGCATGTACCGGAGATGACACTACCTTTGGGGAGTTATCTGCGCAGTCTGACATTGCATCAAAATTCGTGGATCTGCGATTGCCATCTGCTACCGATGCAAACCTGGCTCAGGGAATCAGGACAGCAAGCTCCACAAGAAAGCGAGCCTGTTTGCCAAGCTCCCAGCAGACTCCAAGGTCGGCATATCAAATCCATCAAAATGACCGATTTGGCCTGCTTGCCTACAGTCAGTCTGCCACGCAGACTGGAAATCTATGAAGGTGCAAATGTGACTTTGGAATGCGACGTTTATGCTGTTCCAGCTGCAAAGGTCACGTGGTGGTTTGCTGGAGAACTTTATGAGCCACAGGAAAACGACTCGTTTACGTCATCTGCTAGGATCAAGTGAGTTTATTAAAAATGTTGTTATTTCTTATTTATATAATATCTATGTGAATTGCAAAAAAATTTAGTCAAAATTACTGACAATTCAGTAAATATTATTAAAGCCAAAGCGCAATACAAGAACAAACTAAAAATATAGTTTATGGTAAACGTAAACAAATTTTGTTGAAAACATCGATGCATTTATGGTATTATTTACAAACATCAATTTTAACCAGAAAATTTGAGTTACTTGGTGTTTAATATTTACAGTGTTTGCCGTTTTTTATTTTTTTGTGGTTCTACACAAGCTAAATGTAGTAATCTATAAATTACAATTTTTAAATTACATTTTTTAAATTAATCTTCAAATATATTATATATTTTTATCAGTAATATAATTGTAAAAAACGAGATTTTACATACAAGGATTTCACATACAAATTATTGTTTAGTTAAATAACTGTAGGATGAAATATAACTTGAGTTAAAGATAAACAATGAATACATATACCAAATATTTATCAATTTTTATTAATTTTGTTTTGTTACTAACATAAAGTTTTAAAATAAACAATAATTTTAAATGGAAATTTTCATTTTTACGCGTATTTTTATAGCTGTACAAATACAAACGTATATAATTTATAACTGTAATACATGTGATATTGAATAAAGTTATTTTTTTAATGTTCTAATTGAGTTATATATATGTTTCAATATAATGTAGTACATTTTATTGTATATAAACATACTATATCAAAAAATACAGACTACAAAAATAAGCTAAACAGTATAGATTTTAAACATTCAACTATTCATTTAAAATATCTTTGAAATTGAATGCAATTTTTCAAAAACACGAAAAATGTTTAATAGAAGTCGCAAAGGCATTCAAAAACCTAAAAATATTTATCACCAAAATTGTATACACGTTATTATAAGATTATGTGGTCAGTTCACAAAAACATCTGAAACGCACGACTAAATAGACGAGAAAATTTAACTTGAACTAATATTTAAAATCCGCGTCTATTATTCAACAGAAACTGAAAACTATATTCACCCGGTCGCGTTATATTATGTATTTCTGCTCTGTTCACATAAAGCAATAAAAGAACGCGGGACAGGTAAACTTGGAAATTTAAACGTATTAAAATTAATAAGAAAGAAATCACTTGCGACTATATTTTTCCACAAAAAGACCGTAACTTTGAAAATTTAAAAAATGTGTGTCCGCCGAATTGGCTTTCGCTTGTACAAAGAAGCTCAAATTCGAAATCACGAATTACCGCATTCAAACCGTCAAGCCTCTACAAACAAGTTCGCCGACGGCATCGAAAACAAAATCAGGTTTCATCAATAATCCCGTTTGTCGACTGTTAACATTTTGATTCGCATTCAAAACTCCAAAATATATAAGACTGACGTTCTATAAAATTTACATGACGTTGCGGTTAATTTAAGTAGACGCTTCCGGTTCATCTAGAGTTGATTCGTAGACGTCAAATTGTCAAATTAGGGGAGTTTTAATAAAATTATGTATGGGTCTAACTTTTGCATCGAGTTTCGGAGTTGAACTCGCTTTGCTGCGTTCTAATGCAATTAACGTTCTTCCACATTCCACCGGGGCAATTAATTCGTTATGTCTTGTCGTTACGATGGTTTTCCGTTATTTATCGCATAATCGATCTGTTTGCCACTTTGTTTTCGATTTATAGAATATTTGCGGGATGCGAATGATATTTTTCACAAATTTACACTGTCATTCCATGTCCATGACTTCTTTACTTCTATACTGTTTGTTTATGTTTTTTATTCGAAGCTTCTTATAATGTTGAACATAATATTTTGGTTTTAGATGTGATACTTTTTATACAATTCGAAAAAGGACAGAAAAAAATATAAACAAAATAAATCCGATTCGGTCATAATAATGTTTACTCTGCGTGTTTATACGTTTAACCTATCTTATTTCGTATCAAAGTAATTAAAATCTTTATCAAAAAATTTATTTTTAAATTAAAAATATATAGTGAAAAAAATGCAATCAAAATAAAATTAATTAAGAATTATAGTGACTTAATTAAAAGTACACAACTTATTAATTTTCGTCGTTTTTAACAAAGTCCGATATAAACACGTCTTCTCCAGCTGTCTTTATTATAATCGCTTTAATTGAAAATTAAATCATCTTTTAAAATGCATCTAAATTTAATTTTATAATATTAAAAAAATTGTGTAACGGTAATAAATTTCACAATATGTTAAGCGAGGTGAATGTGTATATAAGTTGAAAATTTGAAAGTTTAATATATATGATTGTGTTTATGGCATAAATATAAATTTGTATACATTATGAAATATTTATAGTTGATATAAGTATAAACAATATTGTGATATGTATTTTATGTTATGATACGATACTTTAATGTTTTACTTGAAACACTTTGTAAATTAAATAAAACGGTTCAAGGGTATCCTCGTGATCTCATAAAAATAAAATTTCCTACTGCTTTGATGACATAAAACGTTAATCTATTACATCTCTATCATTTATATTGAAGAAAATTTTATTCATCTTCTTCAATTTCCGTTGAAAATGAAAATAACCTTGCAATGATATAACAAATTATAACGAAATTTACTTTGAATTAAGTAAGTAACTTTAAATATAGACGATCGATATGTAATTTCATTAAAAATATGTGTAATTAATTTGTTTCATCTGCTTAATATTGTGAACATATAATAACCTAATTTGTAATTATATTTGTATCATAAAAAGTACTTTATTTTTTTTGTTCGTTTAAATATGAAATATAAATAAATAGAAACCATGTATTATATAAATTAAATATTTTCACGTTATTCTACCATATATTTCATTACAATTCATTTAAATTTACATTATATTATATATATTTTCTCCTATTTAATTTAATTACTGCTTAAAATGGATGCGTTTCTTTTAATGTGTTTTAATAAGCAAATATTGAACTTTCAATTCATTTATTAATATGATTTTTTCCGAAATACTAATTATAATAATTCTCATTTTCGCAATACATTTTTTTATAATCGATAAATTATTAATAAATCATATTAGCTT
>JABFQC010006676.1:0-10605 GCA_022817085.1 Psilanteris sp. ZL-2020 | reverse complement strand
AAATATAATGCATATCGAGTTCCTTGCGATATGTGTAGTGTTATAAACTGCGTGTGAACTACGTAATGACTTCATCAAGGCTCTTACATTTTGAAAATACTACAGTTAGGGTTCCGAAATATTCAGTGATGCCAACGTAAACGTCATCATACTCATATATTGTTATATAATTTAAAACATTGTCTATATATCATTTTTTAACTGTCAAAACAATTGATTTTTTTAAATTGTATATATGGATCAGTATCAAATTCCACACTTAATCAAAATTCATACCATATTTTGTATGCCTATATTCACAATAATTATAGGTATACACCAAAACTAGCGTTAAACATATACATTCGTTTGGGGACAGTCTCCAAACCTGGTTTAAATAAAGTTCTATATATATAGTATTATATATATAGTATATAGTACAGTGCAAGGAAAAAAACACCAAATAACTATTAACTATTATTTATTAATATATATATATATATATATATATATATATATATTATAATGTACATTCGCGGATACAAGTAAGTGATACAATTAGCAACTCATCTCAGATTGACTTACGAGGGTATATATATATATATATATATTTTCCAACGATGTAAATGAGAAGGCCTACCATTTGAGCCCCTACACTGTAAAAAACAAGTGTTCTGAAAGTGTTTTTCAAACATTCCTATTTATTAAAGTGTTCTTTAATACTAATGTTTGTATACATCAAAATAGAACGTTTTAAACGTTTTTAAGAAATAACGCTTATAAGTGTTCCAAAAAGCTTCAAAAACGTTTTCTACGGAACACTTCTTTTTACAGTGTAGTTACGAGTGTGCAAAATTGTTTTGGAGAAGCAAATATGGCACATCAGGTGATCTTCGGCCACCCTCACAAAGAGATGCGAGGGGCTACGCCTCTCCAACCCCCTGTTTAAAAATATAGCCAAACCTAAAACACGAGGTTCTAGGGGACAAAAACAAAAACAAAAAAAAATAAACATATTTACATGTTAAGAATTCATTAGCTACAAAAATGTCCAATTTCTGATTTTCACAATTATATTTTCCCAATAAAAACACTGGGTCAAGATCGTTCCACGAAACCGCACGCAACGCAATTTATATTGTTTATATTTATGTTTACATTGGCGCTTTCCTTGTTTACCATTACGCAATGATAATGTCAGTATTTCTATCGCACAGATCCACGGACTGCACGTTAAATTCCTATTTATCATTCCTCGTACGAACATTTCCTTTATCAAAAATAATGCCATTGCCTTTAATTCATTATGCTGATCGTTTTGCTCAAGTTATCATTACCGTGTCGTATTCGTTGACTCATTTTTAAATTACGACGTTAACTTTATACCATGTAATTCGTCTACTTTATTAGGCAATTTTCGGAGGAGGTTCAGTGATGGCACACATTTTTATGCATGGGAACGGGAGTGCATTAACGCGTTTCAAGTTTACAACGCATAAGCAACAATCTTTATAAGCAATAATGCAAAAATGCTTTATAAATAAGTCGAAAAGCATAACGTCGAATTTACGATCCGATTTTGACCAAAAACGCGCGCAACTTTAAAGGCGCGCGTATAATTATTTCACCGTAATGTTTATTTTACACTTTTTCTCATTATTATTGTACGTTTGGTGTTTTCATTTAGCGGTCAAACGACTGCGTTCGCCCTTCATATACGTAAACAAACGAAAGCCCGAAACAAAAGTTTGTTGACAAACAAATCGGGCGATCATAACAATTCGTATATGAAACAAATATGTATTCAAGTATAATTATTAATGAAATAGGAATTGGTAGCACTGAATTACAAACACAAAACTTTTATGCTGCATTTTTTTTGACCTACCCTCCCCTCCCCCCAACCCCGTCAAAGTATTTAATGCAAAATAAAATTGGAGACAAGTGCAGTAATGGATTTCAATATTTAAACAATCGATGTGCATAATTTATTTATTTAATTTCAAATTATACCGTTCTAGTAAAACATTCATTAATATTATGATCAATGAAATGGTGTGCATATAGCAATGAGAGAGCGTTGTTTTGCATGTACAAATCGAACTATTTTCCTTACACAGTAAACGCTTTTGCATATTAAATTATAGAAACTTATTACTCGTGAATCATTATTTATCAATTAATATTTCACGGACGTTTGATAATCATGGTTTTTGATTGCTGACATTCATCCCGCGGAACGTCTTTAATTTTTTATCACAATGACCTTGAAATAATTGCTTTATGTAATGACAAAATAATTAGTGGGGACAAATGCGATACCATAACGAATAAAAAAGAAGAAAGATAACAACAACAACAACAACAACGGCGTTGGGTTAATTGTTGTTCGAACGAACAGACGACGGTTGTTAAAACAAATCTGGGAAATTATTGTAAACAAAAGAAAGAGACAAAACGAGGCAGTGTCACCGACCTTGTTTTTGTTTACCTACGTCTATATCCATCCACCGTTCCGCGGCGAATTCTAAGAATAGATGATAAATCATACATTAAATATCAATTCCGTGGAGGATTATAATTTTTTAATTCGAAGAAAGTTACGCGCCGAGTTGATGCGGAGCGCATATCGAACATAGGACAAGGGAAGGAAAAAAAGCGGCTGATTTTAGCGGGATAATGCGAACACTCCAATAAAGCGGTCACGCCGTTGAATATTCCGTTAAAAATAATAAATTTTAAAGTCTTTAGCATTGAAACACGGTGAAAAATCAAGTACATTAAGATAACCATCAAATTGAACTGCATTACCACCAAATACATTATTTTATGATAATCGTGCCATCTATCGTTAATAACCGTAATCGTCTGTTTAAAAAGTGGTCCGTTGAAATCATAAATAACGCGCGAGACATGTTTCTACGTTCTAGACGTACATTATGTATAAATAACATCTACACTTAATGCATAAAACTGTAATGTATACAATTTTTAAAATACTCTTACACACGAATATATATTTGTACAACGATAATAGTTTGTTTACGTTACGACGGTAAACAAACATTGTTTGTTTACCCGAAATTCGCCGTTTTGTTATGATGCGGGCGCGTTCGCAACGTCCCGCTGTGTTTCCTTAGAACTTCGTCAACGGCAAAATAGTCCGCCCCCTACTTTTTTTTTATTTGCACCGCAACTATCGACGGTTTAATCACGCGACCGACCCCCCTGACCCTTGACCCCACGATTCCCATTGGAGCGGCACAAAATGGTCGACGCTAAAACTCGGCGCATGCATAGATAATGGGAGCATTATCCTAACGCGGATAGTTCGGTATCTTCTACTGTATAATGTATACGAGCCTCTATAACTAGGGAGAGAAACGAGACTAGCTCGAGGGGCCGGAGGGGAGAGGGGAAGCCAGCGCCTCCCCTCCCGTCGCGGCGCGAGAAGAAACCGGAGAGCAAGGGGTAAGCCGTGGGGTGGGGTATATCCCCACCCCGGCCGCGCGGTGGCTAAGCACAACATCAAAGGGAACCGACTGCGCTCGTTCGCGAGGTGAAGAACCGGCCATCTCCGGGCCACACACGAATTGCTTTTATATATACTACTTACACCAAGTGCTATACCATGAACGCGCGTTTTTGACGCGAAGCGCGGGTCCGAAACGATCCGCGTCGACGGAAAATCATCGCATTAATATGTTTACGAACGGTGGCCGCTGGGAAAAATTGGTACTCATTTGAGCGTAGGCTGCTTAATTTCGGCGTTTTTTCGCGTTCGGTTGTTACCGGGATGCCGGTCCGGGCCGCAGGGGGGAGGGGGGAGGGGGGTTAATTGAATCGAATTGTCGGATTGAGTTGTTTGGATGATTGCCGAGGGTCATTATTTCAGGGCCTCGGGTTGAGTGAGGTACGTTGCAAATTTGAAATCGCCGTTTCGTTGTTATGATTGCAGATATCGTATTGTTGGTTTGGTTGGAGTATTTATTTTGCGTCGGGGAAATTGTTGACACTGATTTCAGATTGATGCTTTTGTTGCAGGTTTCATCGTGGACCCGGTGCGGGATTGTTTGTATCGAGACAACGAAAGGAGCGGTGGTTTGAAGGTCAATAATATGTAAACATTGAAATTGAGGAATAGAATATTAATAATAAAAATAGAAGGGTGGTGGTGTTGTTTATTTTTGAAAAATTATATACTTTTGTTGTTTTTAATGTAACGTTTTTATGTGTTATTGTTATTGTTTATGATATTGTATACGACAAATTGTTTCAATGTCAAATATAAAGAATACATAAACAAACGAGCAATTTGCAGATAAAATCTAGTTTATCTCGAGAACGGTCAAAGGTATCGACGTAATTCTTTCAGATTCAAAGTCTACGTTAAATTCTGCATGATTTCTGTATACAAAATAATTTACTTTTCGGTCAAGCACGATTTCCCTGAGGTGCATTATATGAATAATAATGATAATAATAATACCTAAAATTATTTAATCAAGGCTATTTTTTATCAATATTTTTATAACAAATTATATAAAAATTTTAAATAAATTCTTTTAGAATCAAAATCTGCATCGAATTCCACATCATTGACAAAAAAATCTTCTCTTGTAGCAAGATGAAGAGGCGAATGGACGAAGAATTGATTGTTTATTTTTATCCATAATCCTTAATACAAATTATACGCATCCTAAAACACTTAATAAAAAAGAACTCAAACATCACTCCTATACAGTTATCTTACAGAATTCGAACTACTGAAATCCTGTTTTTAATTGGTGCAACCGCGATCCGATCAATTAATCTTAACCTCAAACTGAACTCGCACAACACGACAACGCTCCCGTACTCGTCAACGAATCGAACGCTGATCCCAAATTGTTGCTTCTTGATCTCGTTTCGATCGTCGTTAGAATAATCGATGTCGCGATAATTGACGAGGTCGAATGAATGATGGCGCGATCGGTCGACAATTTTGAATAACAAACGACACGAGTGTCTCGCCGCGATCGTTACTCATTTGTTTACAAAACGCTCGGCATCAATCATCGCGTGATTATTGGTCCGACGAGCGGCGGCGTTCGGGCATTCCTTTTTTTCGCCCCGAGGGCCGTAAAATGCAAAACAAAACGGTCCCATTGTCCGGCCTCGGTCGCGTTTCAAAATCCAGCGTGGATTTCACGCGGCCGTAATGAAGATTAACAGCGTCCCGGATTCGTGCGATTAGGCCGATTATTTAACTTCGACGCCCCGAAGAATCGGCTCTGGCGACGCGATTGCGTCAGTCGCGGCGCGTTGATTAATCGGCGACGGCGGAACACGCGTTTGTGAGACGTCGACAAAAAGCAATCGATTCTCGTAAAAAAAGGAAACGCCGTTTTCAGGACGACGAGAAAAATTGTTCGATGGACCACCAGGGATTCGTGCGCCGGGAAACGATCGACGAAAAAACGCGGCCCGCTAAATTGAATCACGTCATCGAAGATGATTTCACTTATTTTTTTTATGTTCTTTTTTTTCGTTTTTTTTTTTGTCGGTCCTATCTTTTTATCGCGTCCGCAATTAAAAGCCCCGAAAGTAAAGACTCGTTGCGTGCGAAACAAGGATCTCGTTTTGATACACATGCCGCGGAATCAAAACATTTACCGGATGACTATGACTAGAAAATATTTACGACGGGACTTTGTTTTCACTGTGTGTGGTCCATCGCAGCGTTTGTGTGCCCAGAAGAATATGGCTGCGCACGTATATGAATGGGCCTCGTAAATATTTCACTCAAATATGTGGGTTAAAATGATACGCTTGCAAACAATTTTTTTTTGCGCGCGCAGGATTATGTGAATGCGTGTACGTGTGTTTGCGCGGGTATAAGTTTATGTTTAAATAAATATTTGTCTTTGCACGAATACGAAATATGTAATGCGTCAATTTTGTTGAGGAATAACAGTAAATGAAGTCGTAAAAGTTACAGCAAGGATGCGGAATATGGAGTGGAGAAAAGTTAATGGAGAGATTCGAATTTTGGGCAGTATTAACTACTCCGTACTGAAAGAAATAATCTTACAAATTTGACCAAACCAGATAGTAAAAGGAGGAAAAATGGGCCATCACGCAAATAATATGATAAATTATGGTTAGAAGCTTCTAAAAATATGTAAAATATTACGAAAGAATTGATAAAAGCAATGGTATAGTAAGGTTCATTTATATTTTTGCTCACTTTTACTACTGTTATTATCTAGTTTGGTCGAATTTGTAGGATTAGTTTTTTCGGTCAACTCTTTATATCTAATGTATTATTTGAAAACGTAACAAAAATTTTATTTGTTATGCTACTGACTACAAATATACAACTGTAATAAAGGGTTGTTGAAAATGACTTGTTTTTTTTTTATTATTTGGATTGAACAAATTTGTGCAAAAAACAACTTGTGACAAAAATTGTATTATATAAGATAATATATTATATATTATACTTATATAAATTATAAATGAAAATGAATTTAAACAGAAAATGAATAGAAAAAAAACATATATATTTATACATATGTATTATTAGTTAAGAAAAAAAGAAAAAAGTAATAAAAAAATTAAAAATAAAAAAAACGATTTAATGTTTTTCCTACATTTAAACCTATTAAATTCTTTTTAATTAAAAATGGTGAAAAGCATATCACCTAATTGTCTAATGTTATAGTAACAGAATTGATTTGAGTGTAAACAGAGGTATTGTTTAAAATATTTTATTCTTATTTAATATTTAAATAAACAATAATATATTAAATAAATAATAATGTTTATACAAAAATGAATTCGGTGTAATTCCATGGAACGGAGTTTGGTACCAGCGTAAGGTAGAATTTATATTAATTATTATAATTATTATGATTTGATAATATTATTTGTGTTATTTAGTATGTTTATAAGATTAATATCTTAATCGTTGTTTTTTACAACAAAATTTGGTTACAAATAATTGGTCATGCATATCAGACATAGAATATGAAATATTATTTCTAAAACGGACAAACGACGTGATGGAAGACCTGTAAAAAATTGTTCGGATTGTTAATGACTGATATTACAGACGTGGAATCATATTGTATATTTTGTAACGTTTACTATACGTTTAATCGACGCCAAGAAAAGTGATATTTAAATGTTTTATTTAATTGGAACGTTTTATTTAATATTTAACGTCTGTATATATATTTATTTGAGGTTAATATTTAACGACCATTTTTAATAGACATATTAAAAATAAATGAAATCAATCAGATTTTCATATAAATTTATTTTATTATCTTTTACGTTTCAACCAGATTATCGGCCCTCTTCAAAAACAATTCTTATAAACAAGATAAAATTTGTGTTAAAAATGGTCGTTAAATATTAACCTTAAAAGAATACAATTTTATTTTCAATAAAAGTCCCTAATATTAATGAAAGTGTTTTTATTTAAATTAAAAATCCTTATTATTTTCATTATTTTTAAAAGCTGACAGTTTTGTTATATTAATATTAATATGTAATTACCTAAATTAAAATAAAATACGTTTACATGTTACGTTAACAATTATAATGAAATGATGAATTTTTATCATAAATAATAAGGACAATCAACAACAAAGAAAAATTAATACACATCCCTAACGTTCCTATTATGCTTTAAAATCTTTATGTTACAATTTTATACCATAATTTAAAATACTATCTCTCTACCATATTTCAACAATAAACTTATACGCTTTAAAAATTTAATTTAATTGTCAATTATAAATACTTTTCCTACCTTTCATCCAGTATTCTCGTAATTTCATATACGTGAAACATATTACAATATACTAGTAATTAAATATAAATATTTAATAAAATTACAATACATAATACAAATATATATATAAATTATATATATAATTTTGAATTATATATAAATTTGAACACATCTGTTATTATTATACATTATTACCAACGTTACCATTAAATCCCATATAATTTCAATTAATTATTTCATATTCATCGGTCTTCCTGTGTTTAATTATTTATCAATAATGTACAAAGTATACTTAAGCAACATCGTAGTGATATATTACACCGATTTACTTAAATATTAAATACGAAGGATTTCACAATTGCACGCGCATTAGTAATTAGTTGATTAATCATTATTTGATAAATTACAGCATAATGAACGAATTACCTGTTGAAATTAATGGGTGTATATAACAAATCGTAAGGTATTCACATTTTGGTGCCTTCGAAAACTGGATGACTGTTTGGAATTCACAACTAATGGCGAATTGGAAATGAATGGACGATTTTTTGTCGTTTATTAAAACAAGTCTTTACGACGAAATAACAACCGTTCATTATTGGTTTCGTGTTTTCCAATTAATCATTCGATGTTAATAGATTACAAGTTACTTTCATTCTCAGAGCATATTATTACAACAGGAAAACTTCAGATTGGAAGGATATTAATTACGTCTGTTGAAATGTGAACTATAGCTACCAAAATGTATTCTTTGTGGCTCCCGTTTTTCTGGCTGCCGACAAAATGTGGGCTTAAAGTCGGAAGCAAAAACAATTTTCTTTTACATTGTCATTATCCTAATGAGAAATGATGGATTTCAATTTCAGACGAGGATTATTTGTATTAGAATATGCAATGTACACGTTATGGATAAACTGTTGTATTTGTCAACAAACCGACAGCAGTTGAAGGGTCACGTTTAAAAATAAATACGTAAATAAAAACAAACGTATATTGTTTTCATTTTAGCGGACAGTAATATTTTTATTCTTTTATCGGTTGTTTTGTCAATTGACCTTGGATATTGGGTCATTTTGTTTACAAAACATTTTTTTAAAGAGTTTATGTATACGTTTCTAATTAACGTTTATAGACATTTATAATATTTTTTTAGGGCAGAGAATTATTATTATTAAAACTTGTTATCCTTGCTTTATATATATAATATGAAAGAAGTGACTTATACGTTTTAAATATTTCAAAATAAATGAATGAAGTACATAATAAAATGAATTGTATTTTAATTGTAAATTAAATTGATCAATTGTATAGACAATTGAACCGTGTATTGAATATAAATAAATAAATGAATAAATAAACAAATAAATCAGTATTTCTTCTTCCATTTTCCCTCTCTGCTATTGTCTGATAAACGACACATAAATCCACATTACAAACAACAAACAACATCAACACGCCACTCGATCTCGCTTTCAATTTTTGGTCCTGAAGTGGGCGTAGACCCAAAAAATGGTACAATAATTTCAGAACGAAATCGAATGCAGAAATAAACGAGCAATCGAGCATTCTTCCAAATGAAATAAATTCCAATCGGACATAAACAGGCCGAAAAGCGGCGAGGCGACAAAACCAAGTGTCACTCGACAAAAGCACCCGGGTCGGCGGTACCGGTGCGAGCGTGCCGTTAACAATATCGAATCATCGAGTGGTATTCATCAGCCCGGCCGCAAAAACGTGACGAATTTTCACAGTCACTCGAGGGCCCGATCCAAGGTTTGTCACATGGGCGTATGACAAATCGAGGAGGGCGCGCTCTGGCGGCGATTGATGCGTGGCTTCGGAAAAGGGAAAGGGAAAAAAACGGCACCGGGGAAAGAAAGCGAGGATGAAGAGAGAGAAAGAAAGAAAAAAGAGGCGATGAAAAATGCACAGCCGATGATGAGTGTTTGGCGAAACTGATTCGAGGTAAATGGATTCTAAATGGGCTCGGAATAGACTTTTATGCTATGGGAACCCGAAAAGCCGCAGGCCCCGTTTTCGGGACCGACCGTGCGTCACGCTAATGTGACGTTTTCATTTTTCACAATGAAGACGCTTTCGGTGACAATGTAATTGTGTCGGGCTATTGTGTCGTCTGGTTGCAATGAGGGATCGGTTTCGGATTGTGCCAGCCACTTCATTCAATGGCAAGTTGGATTTTAATAGGGTATGCGAGGCGCAGGCTGCTGGGGTTCGAGTCTTTGAATTTGCGGTAATAGTAAATCACTTGTAATGAGCGAATTGGATGGATGGGTGGCGCCATCTTCGGGATGATTTTGTGGCAATTGAGATGGAGAAAGGGCGGGAAAGGTTTTGTTGGGAAAGAAAAAGGATTTCCGTGGATTCATAGTGGGACTGGGAAAGATTTTGAACTGGTTTGGGAGGATTTTGGTGAATTGTGGATTAGATGAGGGAAGAATGGGCCCGAAGCGAAACGTTTGTCCTACATTACCCCTACAGAACCTTCATTAGCACTATTTAAGGTATTTAACGGCTTAAACACGAATATTAGGTCCTTTTTAAGACTTATGAGACCTATTTAAGACCTACATAATTCGAGAACGTTTCCCAAATAGGCCCTACATAAGTGCTCCTATTGGGAAAAGGGGAAATTTCGATAATCTATAGGTGATAAGTAGGGTTTAAATTTCACCTCGGGGGGTGATGGAAGTTTGGAGGATAGTAATTGATTAAATAGTATTAAATTAATGTACGCGAAGTTTGATAAGAAATTTGGGCAATGTAGAAAAATAGTGATTTATAAGGAAGGTTATTATTAAGGATAATATAGTTATTATCTATAG
>JABFQC010006674.1:0-10605 GCA_022817085.1 Psilanteris sp. ZL-2020 | reverse complement strand
AGGTATACTAATAAAATAATTATAACGTTTATATAGACATTATTTATCAATAAATAATCCAATATCCCTTTTGCCACAAAAAAGCTTTTTTTCCAATCAAACAAACACAAAACTGATCAGTTTCTTAATCTTACATTACCGTTTTCCCAACGAAGAAGCAATTTACGTTAATCAGATTTATTTATTCACGACGTGGCCTGTCAAATGGTTTAATGGCACCAGAAATCGTTTTTGATACTCCGTAATAAGGCGTGCAAACAATTATCGAGAAAATTGAATTCTTAAGGTCCAAATGCCGTAAACATTTATGGCCCACAGTGATCGTTTATTGCTTCTGTTCTCGGGCGGACGTGTCACAGCATTGTGGCGTCGCGCAACGAGCCCGAGTTTATGGTGTTGCTAATTTGATGAAAAACGCACCGCCGCGTTCCTCGGCGGCCTTACGCTTCAAAATCAATTTTAATAAAAAACAACGCAACGAATAAACGCTTACGAGCTGTAGCTTTTATTTACGCAACGACGTTCTCATTCGCTCTCTGAAAAGCAAAACGCCGCTTTCGGTATTGCGAACGCGATTACCCTGCCGCTTCATGTTTTCCTGGCAATCAAACTTCGATATAGACAAGTAGAAAACTCTATCCACGAATTCAATAACATCTACGGATGGGTTTCGACAACGTTGGGCGCTAGTTCAAAATGGTTAGATGAACAATTTAAAAATTATTTTAAATTTTATTTAACAAAAAGTTGAAGGTTGTGCTCCAATGATCACATTATTTATTTTAAGGCCATAATTTGATTGTATTATTTTATGGTTAAAGTGTATTGAGAAAAATCAAAAATCACAATCCAAGCGTCTAATACACTGAAAAAAATATTAGAGTAAAATTTACTATATTTTGTAACGATTTCAGAATATAATTTCATACATAACGAATGTTTTTTTATATCTAATAGATATTATTATTTATAGAGTATATTACATATTATATTAAAAAATGTACATTATGGAACAAACCATCCTACTATTACTATATTTTTTCTTTCAGTGTATTATAAAAATAATATTTTGTGAATATATAAACAGTAATTTATTTAACTTAAACATTTATTTATTTATGTATAAAAATAAATCAGTGTCATTGATTATAACAAATATGCATGTGAGTAACAAATAGTAATAATAGTATAATAAGTCAGAGTAAAAAAGTTTTTTTATTTTCCATCCTAGTTTTCAAAAGACTGCACGTGTTTTATTGCACTCAATGTAATTTTGATTGGAAAACACTTTACGCGTGTAAAAGTTGCATTTTAAACGAATACACGAGACACGTAAAAACGCAGTTTTTACGGTGCGGTTGACCGTAAAAATGCAGACGAATTTAAATAAATTGCACACATTTTACCGCGTCATATAGCAATTTCGATCGGATTTCCAAGAACGTGCTACTTTTGCTATTTGCATTGTAATTTCTTCAATAACACACACATAAATCATTTTCGCGACGAATAACCGAGTCTCGTTACGTTATATGACTTTTTCAAACACAAATTTACATTATTATTCCAGACTTAATAGATATTTCCCATTAGCATCGCCTGCTTTTACACGAAGCTTGTTTTTAAATAAAACGAAGTAGTTTTATACAATCCGAAGCGATGTTGACTGTGGCGACGCGTAACACAAAAAAAACTGCCTGGTAATGGTTTGGACAAACTTACACTACCGATTGATAGAAACCGGAATTTTATGAATGATAATGAATTTTACGACGCGAATATTGCGATTCCGTAATAGAAAAATAATATTTTCTTATCCATTCGCCGCCATTACTCCCGGAGCCGAATTATTTTGTTTGACTGTAATATCCCCGATTGGCCGAATCGTTCGGCACCAGGGCGTCTTAAATAAACCGATGTTCGGTTAAATCCCGACGATTACGTCATCAAAATAACAGAGCCATACTCGACGGGCGAAAGAAAGCCTCGCGTTTGTTCACGACAAGCATTTGCCGCGCCGCAATTGACTCGCGCGTTTCATTGCTACGCCGAGTTCTCGTTTCGCCGATCGATAATGAGAAAACGAATGATCCATCGCTATCACCGCGCGTCTCGTTTTCCCCGCCGAAATCAATCTCGCCGATCTCTCTCTCTCACGACGCGAAATTGCAATCGCTGATTGAACAATTTCTGTTCAAAACCGAATCGAATTGCGATCGGCCACTGAGGGACGGCGGGACACGCGATAATGACGGAATCTGTAATTCGGGTAATTACATCGAAAGTCACGCTTTCTGCGGCCGCCGTGAAATGCTACGGCGAACGCATTCAAACCGGAAAGAAATTATTTTGACTTCGCGCGATGCGGTATCGGCGTACGCGCCGAAGTCTGGGTGTCGTGTTTCTTCTGCTTTATGTTGTGTTTACGAACGACTTTTAAAGACCCACTTCCGGCCACTTCGCGTCGCTTTTACACACGACTACGAAATAAAAACCGAGTAAAACGTGACCGAACATTTTTTTTCTGCCAGCTTGTTACACATCCCCGCGCGAACAATGTTCAGTTCCGCGGGTTCATTTTTCAAAACAAACTCTCGCCCAGGTCCGCGGACTGAGAGTATATGATTATCCACGATATCGAATTTCGCTTCGTAATTACTCACTATTGTTGCGGAAATGCAAATCCTTGAAGTCCGTTTCCCTCTTTGATCATCGTATCATGGCTCAAAAGCACTGACTACCAAATTATATATATATATATATATAATATATATAAATACATAATATATTGTCTGCAGCCGCCCAGGTTACACTTATTATGATCGACATTCGATTTCCCCCCTCCCCCGAAATCCTCGCTATCAGCACACTTAACGCAGCCACGAAAACCGCGCAAGTTTCGAACGCGCGGCCCACGATCGTCATTATATTGCCGCGTAATTAAAACGCTTTTCGGCGACTCCCGCCTTAATTAGCCCGTGGACGCGCGTTCGTCGTTTTCTTAACGCTCGATTACCGATACTCGTTAAGATAAACCGCCACGTTCGATCCATTCGTCATGCCGATTGGCCATCTTGTCTCACATTTCGGCCGCGCTGTGTTGCTCGTTTTCCGGGCAATAATTTCGCGGAAATCTCGCCTCGGGATCTCATGTGTGCGTCCACGCAAACGCACTCCCGCACTTGTATATTATTTCGCGCGCGTCAACAAACGTCGAAGGGCCGGGCGGCGCGCGGTGTCGATTTCAGCCGCGTCCGCCTTGTTCGCCGGCGCGCATTCCGCGCGTCCGGCCGATCGCTTGATTAATTTATTTGTACCGCGCGTTCGTTACGGCTCCGCGACCCAACCCCGGCCAAATTGCTTTCTGTCTTCGCGCTCGTAAATCCCGCGCGGCTAATTACGTCGCTTTTGTTTCGAGCGCGACGTGGCGCTGCGATGATTACGCGTCGGATTAATCAGTCGCCGGCGCGCGAGACCATTTGTATATATCCTTGTCATATAATTATGTTCGATCGGTGATTGGTGATCGACGCGAGTCTAAGTGAGGAGAAGGACGGATATACGAATTGTAATCAAAATTTTCGATTATTTCATCAAAATAAAATGTTACAATTGAATCATTCAAAGTGATTCACCGATCATTGATCTTACAACATTTTGTCAAACTCAACTTATACGAATAAATCATCGATTATTACTTTGACAAAATTAACTGTATTCCATTACTCAATTTCGGTTTTTGTACAGAAAAATATAACCGTCAAGAAGTAGGTCAAGTCCTCATCTCCGCCAATGCGAAACCGCAATTTTCCTCCCGCGGGAATAAAGTGACCCTTTCCAGTCGCGCCGCTTTTTCTACATCCCAACTGCGCGTTTTAAAGCCGATAATTGGACGGATTAAGTGGCCAACGACGTAAAATTGTGTCGGCTTTTTTGCGCGCGCCCCGCAGACCGCGCTTTTACGAACCGATTTCCATAAAAGACGCAGAAAAAGCGCGGCAAAAAATGTAGCGCAATAAACGGGCAGATAAAACAATCGAGCGTCGAATCATTTGCGGACGCTCGATCGGCGCATAAAATTGTACACAGAAAGATCATTATTTGCCGTCGATAATGCGCGCCACTTAAATCCAAAATGGCAGTCGTTTGCGCTATTATTACGAATGGTCCGTTTCGTCGGTAATAGCCGCGGGGATGGAAAACGTGACGTAAAGTCTGAAATAAAATATGCGCTCATTGTGAATTGGATTCGCTCGAGATCGGTAATGTTATATTACCCGAAATCGTACCGCGCGTTGCGGCCGAATCGGTCGGTCGATTCTTGTCGATCGCGAGTCCGAGTGCCGCGCGCTTTTTGTCGGCTCGTTATTTTTGCGAAACGCAAACACTGCGGACGGTTAATTCGTAATCTCCCCGGGAGGAACAATTATCTTTTATTCGCAAGCATCGCGATTCCCACGAAAAGTAGAATTGCAACGCAGGCGCCATCAAAGTGGAAAGATATCAGGGTCAGGTTTAGGTTTCTTTTGAAGGTTGTATCGCGACAACTCATCTCGCAAGTTGAGCGGCGCAACGCCACCCACCTCAGCTCTGTTTCGCTTTTTTGTCGAGCGGGTTCCATTAAGGTCCACGGCTTGTAATTTGCCACGCCGAATGTTAATGGACTTCGACGCTTCTCGACTTTCAACAGGTAGCCACGAACGCTGCGCGCCAGCAAATATCACCGCACGAAAGCGCCAAGACGAATTCAACGGTGCGTCGCTGCGGCAATGCGTCTTTCGCGCCACCTCGATCGTCGACGAATTACAGACCGAAACCTTTTAATTCGGCCACGATCGGATCTAATCGGACACTGACGGCGGACGCGTTCGATCGTGTACAAACGACGTTCGGGTCGGATTGCAATTTCGTTCCGAGGGGTTGATAGTTTGAGTAATTTTCGAAGCTTTTCTCGAGCTTTTTCTCGAGAATTTTTGACGGAACGTTTCGTGTTGAATGTATGCGAGACACTGCATCGTTCGAGGAGAATGGATGCGACTTTTAACTCGAAACATCGGGCGTCCGAACGCGGACCATGTGTGACGTTCGTTAAGACAATGGTGTCAGAATAAGACGCTTTCATTACGCTATTTTTGAATACCGATCGGATGGGATGTTGTGAGAATGCTTTTCAGGATCAATGATAGCAATTTGATGCTTTTTCTGGCGGTTACGATACACACTGAGTGGTCGTGTTAAATTTATCTTATTTTGGTAAAATTACGAAAATTGATACTTAGCGCAAACCGAGTTCATTTCAATTACATTTTGTTTTTCCCGAGACAAATTTTAAGTATGGTATAAGACTATTAATGTACATTGAAGTTCATAATATTTTGTGATAAAAATAGTTGTTTCGCTTACTTAGTTTATGGATCTACAGGAATGGCACTTTAAATGGCGCGTAATAAAATTAATAATTACACATTATAATTGCATTATAAAGTAATGAAATTACTGTTTATATTGAATAATCAAATTTTAACTGCAAGTGGAAGTATATAAATTCGTAAACATGCCCGTGCAACGTGGCGCCATATTGTTTACAACTTCAAACGTTATAATCCATCTGGATAAATTTAGTACTACTAAAATCAAAAAGTAAAGAATTTAATTGTGATTCACTTACATCTCAGCCAAATTTCTAATTTTCGTACATTTATATCATTTAAAATCGAAATTGTACATCAACTGCTAATTTAGTGTATATATATATATTCAAATGTTTCAAATATAACTGTGAATTATTATTATTATTATTATTATTATTATTATTATTATTATTTTATAAATAACTAAAATATACATTTCGTTATATATAAACCAATAATATATTTCTTATAAATAGTACTTTAATTTTACATTTTGTATACAAATCCCATTTGCACCAAAATTCACTAACACTACTTAAAAATTCCAAAATCAAATTCTCACCGTCGAAAATTCAACTTATTTCCGTCTGACTCGCGCAATGGCGCTTATAAACAATCATTAATCAATCGCCTCGAACGGTCAAACGATAAACACCAAAGTTGACAAGAGTATTGAAAGATGCTTCTGTTGATAAAGCCCAAACGAGTGAACCGGAGATGATGACGAGGGGAGGTGACGGAGGTACGAGGACGGCCTTCCCACGTGGATATTATAACTGCGGGTTAAGCTACTTCTTTTTGATAGACGACTGCGGCTCGCAAGATGAGCAAATATGTTTGATTATCGTTAGATCGTGTTACCGGTCATAATACGTGTCAGCGAACTACATTTGTTACGCGGATGAAAATAAAAACGCCCAAAGTGTATCAAGCCGTTATTATTGTTCACGTCCGCGGGTGGCGCAGTCAGTTTCGCAACGGCCACAACGCCAGCCGCGACCTTGTCCCGCCGCGCGTAAATAAACATGACGATTGCGCGCGCGCGACCTACAAACCGGCGCCTCGTCCTTCGATCCGCGACATTTGCAAATAAGAAAACTGTATGACAAATTTGACAGTTCTTGCCGAGTTAATTCATGTCTTCGGCGAACGCGGCTCGTAAAGGCGCGCGATAAAACGACAAATTGCTTGCGCGCGATTCGCCTCGGCCGTTCGTTCAAGGAAAACCGCGCGCACTTCCATTCGAGTCGCGAAGCCCGAGTGCGCGCGAGAATCGCAAACGACCCGGGCGCGGACCAATAAAACGGGATGATTAATTTGACAAAACGACGCGCGGCGGTCGGATTTCGGCTCTCGCGGCGAAGTCGGCCGGGTTTTTGCCGGCCGCGCGCGGCGTGCCTGCACGTGGCCTGCGGACAAATGCGACGCGCGGCCCGGCCTAATTGGGAGAAAGATGGCCGCCGCTGACCCAAATCTTCGATGATTTTCGATAATTACGTTCGATCCGGGGCCGTTAAACGAACCGCCGCGGTGCGCCGGTGTGTCTGGAATTCGTGTGAAGCCGTCCGACGACGGCCGCGGGCCGAAAAACCCGTTCGATATTAACTTCATAAAGGTCGTTACGCGTGGCGGCGTTTTTGCGCCCGGCGAGCGCTTCTCGGACACTTGGCTGCCAACGATCGGGAACAAATTAGTTTATCAATCCGTCGAGCGCGAAAATTAAGCCGAGCGCCGTGGTCGTGGGAGCTCACGCGGCGCGCGCTCTGCTCTTTTGGTCCCGGATTGCGGCTTGCGCGCACACGTGTTGGCGCGCCAGATCGTGGGAGGACGCCCGCGCCGTTCGTGCGCTCGAAACAAAAGCGTTCATTCATTTCTTCGGCGATTGTTTTTGGTTTTCGAGTCGGGCCACTTCTGGTCGCCCGAACGAATTCCGAGTCGAAAGGCAACAAAGGCGCGCACAAAGCCGCGCTCGAGTGCCCGAACCGTGCAAACAAACAATGAGACCCGCGCGCGTTCGAACGTTTGTTTCAGTTTAGTGACATTTTCGCTCTCGGGTTTGTATATGGCGGTAGTTCGCGCGCGGTCATAAACTCGCCTAATACGAAACAGGCCGCGCGCGTCGCGCTAATGACCGGAGTCGAATTTCGGCCGTGCGAATAAGTCGACAGAAACGCGTTTGCGTGAGTATTATTGTACACTCGATATCACTGCGCGGGTATAATGATCCGCGCGGAAGCGTCTTTACGACTGCGCATATTTATATATATATATATATATATATATATATATATCAATAATTACCGTACTCGTAATGAATGCAGCCGTCCGGTCATTATAATGCGTTACAAACCAAATTATACGACCTTATACAGGCCTCGATCGTCCATTCTTATTGCGGGAGAAAAGTGCTTGGTTATGTACGACGAGTAATAATGTATGAGTGTTCCATTTTTGGTATTGTTTGTTTGGGATTTACTGGTTTCGTATGGTGCACATTTTCATTTTAAGTATACAGAAATGTATTGTATCGTCATACTTTTAAAAATGTACTAACTTGTGGGAAATTATGAGTTTGATTGTATCCAAAATGGTAAATGTTTATTCTTGAAGATAAATTGAAAATGAAAACGTATAAATATATATGTATGCGTTAAATATATGTACCATGAAATCGTAATTGAATTACATAAACCGTTCAACGCAGTTCTATGATCAACACATTAATATATCACCTATTTTCCCCCCTCGCACCCCCCGACACTTCAAAAACCCACCCCGTCCTCGGACGCGACCGAAACGGAACCACCGGAAGTACGCCGGCGCGGATTCGTTCGCTATTCCGCCGCGCCACATACGCCGCATGCGAGCGGCCGCTTTTTACGCCGCAGACGTAACGTTTTCATTGCGCCGCGCGACAAATAACCTGAAAAAAGCAACAAATTACGGCGAATAAAGTTCGACCGACAAGTTTGTCTCACGGAAATTGAGCGCATTAAAAATGAGCGCTCGCGTGAGAAGCCTCGGCGCATTTAATAGCGCATTAAGGGCGTAATTACGTTTCGCTCGCTTCGGCTTGTTATCCGGAAAATTTACTCGCGTCATGCGTCACGAGTAATATTTACGATCTGGAAGCCCGCGCGTCTGTTCTGAATTGCGGCGCAGCTCTTCTTTCGGCCGTTTTTTTTTCGAGCGGACCTTCTTCATTGCTTACTCTTTTCTCCTTCTCTTCTCGCACTCCTCCTCGTCTTGTTCGCGACGACGACGAAAAAGCCGGCGTTGCGGGGGAGAAGCACGACGCGAGAGCGAAAAAACCAAAAAAAACTGGCCGAAAAAAACAAAAAAGAAATAAAAACGAAAAAAAAGCACGCGGCCGTCGCCGTCGTATCGCTGACAGTTTACAGAGAGGCACATGCGTTTGCGTAGTGCCATGTGTCTTGCTCTTGACTTTTTGCGCGCCACGCACCGTAAAAATGGTCGTCTTTTTTTTTTTTTTTTTTTTTTGACCGATGTCGCTGCGCCGAGCCCCGTGTTTGATGTAGTGTGCGACTCCACGGATAAACAGGTTGTCGCGCTGGTCACGCAAAAAATGTGTCGTCGCGTTTTCAACATTGTTGCGATTTATTTCAAAATCCGCAGATAAAGACCCATGCGGTCAAATGGCAAGCGGACAGGGCGGCGCGCGCAATTTCAGTCGACCTCGGGGCGCCCGAACCGATCGGGCAAAAACCGCGCCGCTTTTCTCACGGAAAAAACGCGCGCTTATTGCGTTTGTCGCGAATTCGCGCGCAAAAAGCCGGCAATTCGCAGCCCGCCGAACTGCGCGCGGCCCGACGTGGCTCGTTTCATTTGAGCGCTCTCGCATCCTTGGCCGAAGGCTCGCGAAATTCGCGGACAAAAACCACGCGAATAATTGCTTCGGCGGAACGGCTCGACGAGCGCGCGCGACTATTGGCGAACGCGTTCGGCGCGAAGGCGACCGCAGAGACAAATCAGCGCTTTCGCGGACGATGAGGAGAAGAGAAAAGAATAGAAAAAAAATAAAGGATTGGCAGAGGGGGAGGGTGACGGAGGGGGCCGAGAAACGAGACGCAGACGAGATTGCCGGGCTGATGAAAACCGCGCGCAAAACTCGCTTATTTTATTTCGCAGGCGCGGATCGTTCCCAGATGTCGTCGTAATTGCGCCGCTCGCGAGTTTCGTTTCGCAGGTTGAACCGTCCGGGCGGATGGATGCTTGCTTCGGGTGACGTTCATTGTGGCCAATGAAAGGCGAAGTCGAGCCCGACGGGGGAATATGCTCGACGCCAAAAAACAAGTTCTTCAATCAGCGACGACTCCGCCGATGGCGACGTTTGAGCTTGTTGACATCGCTTTCGCAAGGTCAACTAACCAACGTTCGATTCCTAGCATAGTACACCAATTGCGCTCGTCGTGGATTGTCGCTTTGATCGTCGCCGACGCGTTTATTGTTGCCAATTGCAAAAGTTACGCGCGTTCATCGATAAATTGAGTTGCAAATTAATCGGCCGGTGGCGAGGTTGTTATAAACAAAGGGATTCTTAGGAACGCGGGGGAGGTAATAGAAGAGGGGGCGGGGGTGTACTATTCAAGGGCTACCAAAATGCACGCGGGGTTGGGGGCACGTGTTTTGCTTGACATGAAAATATGAGATTTGTTATTGGAAATTCGGGAGATGTAGGATTGCAAACGAGAGGAATCGTATATCCGTCATTTTCGAATGGTCGGTTTTAGTATTTGGAGCTGGTATAATAACGATTTATGTATATAGAATAGATTGCGTTGTTCAAATGAATGAGATTAGTCTCGTATTTAATTTGTCATTAGGAACGGTTATTATACCGTTGTAAATGCGAGATGAATAATATTGAAAAGTAAACAACAAAATAAATAATCGATTAAGGCACTTGAAAATGTCTTATATATACAAAGTTCTTAAAACTGATCAAGTTTTGACAAATAAGAAAAATATAAGGTTAAATTAATAAAATTGATTTTTAAAATAATCATTCAATTAATTCAATATAACAATGTTGCTTAACTCCTTAATGTATACACTGAGAAAAATTTCCATTAAAAATTACTGTACCAAAACAATAAATGTGCACGATGGGCATCAACATAAACAAAGTATTCCTAAATATTGTAAACATTGCATCGATTTCCCTATATGTTTT
>JABFQC010006673.1:0-10606 GCA_022817085.1 Psilanteris sp. ZL-2020 | reverse complement strand
CATCTGAGAAATATTTCTTTTTTGAAAATGTGTGTTTCATGGTCAAGTATCTTAGTGTCATCCTAATTCATTGTGTGATTTTTATCAAACATATGGTTTGTGATGACATTATGTTTGTCCAGTGGTAGTTTAAAATTGTTTCTATGTTCTATTATGCATGTTTCAAGAGCCCTTTTAGTTTGTCCTATGTATGTAGCGTTACAATCATTACAGTTGATTTTGTAAATTATGTTATGTCTTCTATTTTTAGTCAGTTTGTCTTCGCCTTTTTTAATCATTTTATTTTTCAGGTTATCAATTTTGATTATAACTTTTATATTTAATTTATTTTGTTAATTACTTATGAATGTGTTAAATTTGTTGTGAAAAATAATTAAAATATGTAGTTTTTTATTATGTGCGATCCGAAAAACATTAATTGTCGAAAATTAATAGATACGGCGAAGAATGGATTGTCAAGATGGATGAAATTCCGACTTGAGCGAAGAGTGTAAACCAATGTTTGGAGTGTCGAATTGGATGTGATTCCCAATTCAAACAAAAATCTCCGTGCGACGCGATTTTAGTTTAATTTTATTCCTGGACAAATTTGAACTACCGTAGATCCTCACTGATTCATTAATCGATATTTCGTTGTTCTTTTGTTTCTCAAGAAATTAGCTCGAGCAGACAAAAAACTTTTCATTCTGTCTGTGACCTTTAATAACAGACGATTATCCTAAAGAGATTAATATTAATAAGAAAAAAAAATAAACGTTATTTTATGGAGATGGCTAAATTATTTTCGAAATAACTAGTTACTAGTATATTACTAGTTACTTCTCGAGAACTTCTTAAAAGGTTAAATTATATATTAAGATTTATGAAATTAAATATTTTTCTATTAAAATATATATCGTTTTATATGACGTTTTAATTTAGAAATTCCTGTATAAATTTTATTTAATAAGTTAATACTTCTGTAAATAAGTTGGATTTAAAATTACGTTATTGAATTATTTGAGTTATCAATTATTTAACAATAGAGATTTATTTTTGAGTTTCAAGATATTTAACCCGAATTTGTATTAAATATGTTAATTGATATTTCAATCAATTTCGTTTAATCAATATTTTCAAAACAACAGAAAATATATATTTTATTTATTAATATTAATTTATTGTCGTTTATTGAATTGGTTTAGCAAAAACAAAAAATATGCATTAATATTCTCCTATATTCGTTATTTACTAAAATTAAAAAATATCGATGTTACAAATATTTACAAAAAAAATTTTTTGTTCTGTTAAATTGATTTTACAGTTTGCAATATCTATTTTAACTATAGAATTATTTGTTTAAAATACATGTATGACATGAGATTATGTTATTATTTTGCTCTTATTATCTTTATTAATTATTAATAAAAATAGTCTTAAAATGGATTGTTTCAAAATAGGATTAGAATTCGTGTATATACACTGCTAGAAAAAAGTGTCTTAAATGTAATTTTTTTAAGACACGAATAAGTGACTTTTAAGTCACCAACTGTCTTAATACATGATATATTCTGCGTTTGATTAAGATACTTAGGTGTCTTTATTAAGTCACTTTGTATCTTAAATAAGACACATATATTATATATTTTTAGAAGTGTATACAATGAAACATTATTATAATTACACAACGTATGTAAAAATATTTGTTGTTCTTAATGTCAAATATAAACTAAAATAATTCTAGCAAAATTAACTATACAAGTCTTAGATTAAGATTTTCAATTCAAATATTTAAAGTCCAACGTATACAAAAAAATATATTTAAATAAAAATAGTACTTAAATATTTTAGCAATAATCTGAAATATAGGAATTGATTCTAGAAGATTACCTTCTTATACTGATATTACTTTCTTGTACTTAGAGAATGATTAATTTGTCAGAAACAATGCGTCCTTGCTTAAAAGCAAAAGTGCCTTATTCAATATCAAAGTTGAAATCCCTACCGACGGTTGTAGATACAATAAAGTCTATCGAAGCTCAATCGATTTAGGGATGGTGAATCGGTCTTGCTGGTACCAACGTGAAGAAGAGGCAAGAAGAACACGGAGATACTCCAGTAACAGTTTCGAGTTGTTCACATTCATGGTACAGTTTCGATCCGAGTTAAGAGAGGGTCAGTTTGAAACTCAGCATGGAATCACATTACCGTCGCCTCACGACACGTTACCTCACCATACTACTGAATTGTACTTGCAATGCACATTGAGCTGCACCTCGTAAACCGAACGTTAATCCGTTTAGACTAACTTGGGAATGCAAGTGTAAGCTCACGCGAGATTAATGAAATATGCACGTGAGACTACCAGCCATTTCTCTCGCTTCACTTCCTTATTCCGACTTTCGTTCATCCACCTGTCCACTTGTGTTCTCTACACAGTCGCTCCATTATTTTCGCGACCAGCGATTTCGTCTGTTTATGAACAGAGCAAATAGTCAAATGTATGCTAAAATTGAGCAGATACCGTGGTCATGCTCTAATCGAAAATATATTTAAAATCATTATCTTTTTTAAAAAACATCGGAGTATAAATAGTTTCTTTGATATATCAATAAGTTAAAATTATACGCAACACCACATTAGAAATATATATATATTTTTATATTTAACGTATTGTTTACAAAAATAGAAGACTCACGGTAAATATATATTTATTCTAATAAAGTACATTTTATAAAACTATTAAATAATATAATATTTTCAGTTTTGATTTTTAATCATGATTAATAAAATATAGCCTATAAAATCTATATTACCATTTATTTGCAATGAAATTTAGCAGTGCATAAATAAACTCCATTTTACACCTTACATATTCTACAGTTATATAATAATATATTAGTATATTTAATAAAAATAATGACAATTTTAAACCATGCATATCATCAATAATATGTTTTAATAAATATAAATTAAACTGACCAAATTGGGTCAAATGAATATATAACGTTAGTTAATTAGGATTTTCAAATTTGATCCTTATCATGTCTGAATATTTCCAATTTCCCATATCAGAATGAATTCATATATATACTTGACATAATCGGTTAATAGGTATTTTATTTTAAAATTTTGGCAGATGTGTATAACTAATTTATAATGCATAAATTTAAATAAAGTATGATATATAGTATTTCAAAATGTTGTTTCATATTTTATGTTTCTTACTTGAAGTTCTAATAATGAAATTAAATAATACTATCACTTCAAACACAAATAATATATACATATATAATATAATTTAATATGTCTTCAATGAAAGTTCGTTAATTGTACAGCTAAGTGCGAAGAACATCGTACTATTATGCATGTAAGTCAAATGACATAAATATTACCTCAAATCTCGTGCTACTAAATACTTAATACGCTCATTGTAATTCAATTGTTCTTTAGCAGATTATTAAAATACATTATATATACTTGAAATTCTCGAATTATTATAACATTGTTTGTTACTATTGCAAGAATATATATTCATTCTAAATATGTATCTGAAAAAACATAAAATTTAAATAACCTAGACATAATAAATTATAATTAAAATTAGTTAAATTATAAAAGCATTCATTTTAGCACATGGCGATCGTTATAATTTGTTAATAAAAAATATTTACAAATATTAACGTACCAAAAAATTACATAATTAATAACTCAATACTTTCTTTCAGTAATAACATTAAAAACTTTTAACTAGTAGTGATTTAATTTAAACATCATTATTAATATACTGAAAATTCCAACTTCACGAGTTATTTTTGTTGGAAAACACGTGACTACATTTTTAAAATTTTCTAATTAAAACTGAGTCCACTTTTTATAATCAGCAGTTATAGTTAGTCTGTAGGTTTCTGATTGAAAAGTTATCGAAGTAATTTTCATTTTTGCAGTGATCGAGACCTTAAAACTGGGTACTCTGACTTGGTTGATTGAGCTCTTATTCTTTGATCTTCCTGTCACTGTCTGGACGCGCTATGTCCGGTAACCCCAACCCATTTCTTGTTTCCGATTCAGCGGCGTGGCACAAGCCCTGGTAGAAGTCGAAGTGCTATGTCTAGGGTCTATGAGAGTTGAATTTATAACGAGCCTTCGGCGAATTTATGAGTAGAAGCGAACAGACGTTCGAATGTAGACTTTAATCCGGCAGCGGTGTGCTGAGCTATCGACGCTAAAATTTATTTGGCCATCGCCGGAATCCAATGCGCAACGTTTACGGAGATTGAAAGAATTGCATTTGTCTGAATCCAATCCAAAAATATTTTCTACGCTTGAACATTGCATCGTAGTTACGCAAACTATAACTTTTTGATGACTCGACACTTTTTCAACAAGGATCATTTAAAATGTAATTGAATCATTACATAGAACATTTATCTTACATTTAAATTTATTAAACTAAATGCTAGTTACGATTGGAATCATAATATATATATATATATATTCTTATACATTTATTGGCATGTTGCTGCTTCTTGTACTGAAAAAAAGATTTAATAACTGTTACGAAATATATTTTTGAATATTCCTAATGAAATATATGATAATGTTTATTGCTTCGAATTTCATATATAAATTTAAGTAATAATAGTTATTAAGTATTTACCACAATCGATAATAGTTATTACAAATTTACGTATTAAATTCGGAGTAATAAATATTATCACATATTTAAATCGGTCATAGTCAAAAATATATATTCATAACAGATATCAAATATTTTTTCAGTGCAGAAATATAATTATGAAATGTATAATTTTGTTATAAAATAAATATCAAATAAAATATATTAATCATATTTCATAATTTAGGGAATGTTTGTTAAACTTTTCTAAATATTCAAATGGGCTTTCAAAGAAAAGTACTCATAAAGGATGATTAAGTAAAAGTTCAACTACATCGTTAAAACAAGTATCAATATCATAAAATTAAAAAATTTCAATATTCATATTATTATCTTATTCAAACAAAATTTACGTATGAATATTATTAAACAAATTTAAATATCAAAAACAATAAATTCAACTCAAAATTTAAACTTTAAATCCAACAGATTAGTTTATAATTTGACGATGATCAAACAAATAATTAGAAAATATTATAATTATATTAAATTAAAATTAAGCGAAAAATCATAAACCGCAAATCGTAAATGACAAAATAATTACGTTTATATTGGTAATTCCTGAAACAAAATAACAACTCAAATTGCCCGTCGTAGACCATTACGTTGTCTTTGTTTCAACGACCCCTTTACGATCCCTTAGAGTTTGCAAAGGCCGATCGGATGAATAAAATAGCGAGTGTTAACGAGTATGAAGTCCCTCTTGGAAGTTACCTAATGGAATCGCGTTCGTTCGTAAAGGAAATATTAAAGCCTTCTGCTCAGTTGAACAATGTTCCCTCAAATAACGCGGATATTATGACTGCATACGATTGATGCTGCATTTTATTCACAATGGTTAATCTTTTTTCTTTTGTAATTAAGTAAACATAAAATACAACTCCACTTACTACTTTTTGCATGTCAGACTCAATTATCGTGCAATTGTTTTTGTAACTGCAAATATAATATTATATTACGTGTTTGCCAATTATCATTAATGCAACTTAATTTTATACCTACACACTACTTTAAATAATTATAAACATAAAAATATCATTAAAAAAACCATCTCTATTAACTTCATTATCATTATAGCTTCAGCAATATTCCTTCATTACTATACTTTAATACGTCTCATCACATTTTTTATTATTTTATAAGAATGAGCAATTATATATAACTCGATATATTAGGAATTTAATAATCAAAATTACCAATACCATCTATAATGAAATAAAAAATGTTAATTTAATTTCATTAAAATTGACGAAATGTTACGAAATATATTCTAAAATGATCTTAGGTTTATAATGGTAATTCTTGGATCCTAATGGTCCTAATAACATTAAGATCATGTATGATCTTAAATGATCGAACGTTAAATACGATAAATAAATAAGTTGATATAAACTTTAAAAAGTCCGAAAATGTGGATTACAAACACTGATTCTTATTATTTGAAAATGTAATATGCATTACTACCTACAACTTGTAAATTTATTTATTAGTAATTTAGTTTGAAACGAATATCTGTGTGATTTGCTTTCAACTATCTTATTTGTATTATGAATACTATCTAACAACAAGCTTTAATCCGCAGCATATTTGGTGCCGCAAAACATATGCGGTTGTAACACTGCTATCAGTAACGTATTGAATTACACAACAAAACGAGACTGTCGAATTACACATGGAATTCTCGTGAATGTTATCGATTACACATGACTGCGTAAATAGCTAATTCGCGTCGCGCGACATCAAGCCAAACCATATTCATTTTGTAAATGATCACTCCTCAACTACGTTGCACCTAAATCATGGCAAATCATCAGCACGTGTCCATTCACTCGGCAAATGAAGTGGCACAATCTTCGATCTACTGTTACGATATTCAACAATTAAATTTCCAATCGTAGTTAGAATAGTATCGACAATATTGGAACTCTATTCCAACTATATCTCGTAAATAGAAATAAATTTGTTGCTGTTCGTGTTCGTTATATTCTTAAATAAATTTAAATTTAGACCGTTAACTCTTAATTTAGTTGCTAAGTCGTTAAACAAAAAAATCTTAAATATATATATCTATCTACCAAATAAATCTTTCCTTTTATCCTACATTCTGTTATTTATTTGGTACCGTAAACTAAAATAATATACTATTTATAAATTCTATTTCTGTTATTAATTGTCAGTTCTTGATTTTATAATTTTACTTTTTATATAGCAACAATTCTGTAGTACTTTTAGAAATTAATTTCTTCCAAATTGACATAATCCTTTTTTAATTAACACAGAATTAGTTTTTCTCAACTATTACACTTTATGTTGTATATTAAAATAATTCGCTTACTTAAATTTTAAATATTTCAATTACGTAGCAGGTAAACTAACTTTTTACTAAACAAAATACAAAGCTTCTACCATCTGTCTACTCAATCGATCTTGGAACTCTCTCTTTGCACACAAACGACATCACCGTATATTTAACCAGACGAAGGTTAAGCCATTTCGAAGGAATTTTTGTCGCTCGAAATCCTCAACCAAAACGAAAGACCGTGCACAGAGATATACACGAACATCGATGGAAAGGGTTCGAGCTTCATTACAGCTTTAGCAGCTGGGAGCTGAGTTCAGTATGACAAACCAGTTTCCATGCCTGGCATAGCGATGGTAGCAAGTAGCACTAACCCGTTAGCTCGTGTGCATCTGTGCATTACTGTGTGTCCATCGTCGAGAATCGAACCTCTGTTTCTGAAATATTTAGTACACAGACTTTGATCACCATCGCGCTATGCGGTTTCCCTGAAATGCATAGACTCTTGAGCACTCATGCATATACGTACTTACACATTTCGCTTACACATTTAATTTCCTTTATTCACCACTTGTTTAATTTGAAGGTATACTTGTTATTTTTCACTTCGTATTACTTTTTATTTCTAAAAACTAACGTGTATTTAATTCTTTAACTGTAAAAGTAAAATCAACTTCGTGATATTTTCCTACCTAATTTTAAAATTAAATAATCCAATATATATTTGTTTTATAAGAATTTATTTTGCCTGTATGTGTATTATGAATCGTATTATTTTTGCATAAAATATTTAATGTGTATGAATTGTACTACTAATTATAGTGATTGCGAAATCTCTTTTTATATTCTGTTCAAACGGAAGAAATTCTGCAATTAACGGACTGAGTGAAATTATAGAACAAAAAATTCGTGGAGCTTTAATTTATGTGTGTTTACTCTTTCATGCGTTATATTTATAATATATTGTTTATAATACATATTTTTATAGTACATTGCTTATAATAATAGTCAACAAATACGTTAATATAAATATAATCATTTTACAAAATAGTTTCTAATTATTTCCGGTTATAATAGAGTTAATCAATAAAAAGAGAAATTCCGATAGGAATCGGGCAGTAAGTTCACAAAATTTATAGTACATATAAAAAAGAGAAATGGCTGGCTCGGCCAATTGATCTTTTGAAATTCTAATTGTAACGTAGGAATCGGAAGCTAAAGATAATTCACGTCCCCTCGTCGGTGAAAGTGGCCAAACAGAAATTTATTATTAGTTTACTTAGAAACAATGAATCCGCGTCTATTAATTAGTCACAAATTTAAATATATTCATAGCAATTGATGTAAATACATGTTTTCATGAATTCCATAGCAAAGCGTATTGAAAGTAACTCAGCGAAACTACACCAAAGAAAATGAACAAATTTAGGTATTAATATTTATGAAGACTGAATGGTTAAACTTGATTTCCAGGCATTAAGTAAACTTTCAAACTAATTTTTCATAATTAATGTTTTAAAAAGGTTAGAAAATTAATATTTATTTAAACGTAATTATTACTTCATTAACTTTTTATTATTTTATTATTCATATGATTTTTAAATAATATTAATTAATAGATATAATATAATGTTTTGAATTTAATGTTATTTCTTATTACTTTTTTTATTTTAATTATTGCAATATTCATATGTAAATTATATTAAATATAATTTACTCAAATACTGAAATTGCTGCATTAGTAAAAGATTGAACATATATATTAATGTAAGTTTGATAAAATTGCAAAACTGCTTACAGTACTTAAAGTAAATACTTGAACACACCCATATTGTGTAAAAAATTCAAAAAACATGAATATAATAACTGCTAATATATCCGCTATGTAATTTATAAATCGTATACTTTAATATATAATTTTTTTATATTTCATTTTACGTGATTTTAAACATAATAAATATGAATATTATAATTTACCCACTTTATTAATATGTATGAATTACACAGAATATATGTTATAAAATTTAACCGTTTTATATATAATCAACTGAGTATAAAATAGAATTATTATTCTCGTGACATTTGTTGACAATTACATACTAATTCAACGGTTGGAGACCGACACTTGACCAATAGTTATCATGATTGGAATAGTATTACATAAATCGATAATTTTACGAATGTGTTTAAAGTTCATCATATGTACATGACAATTTCAAAAACAACTAAATACATCCAATATATATATATAAAAATTGTTACTTTATGCCAAAATATATGTAAGAATATGGATATTTTAAATAAAAATATTAAATGCATAAATTATTAACACAAAACCGATATATGATATTTTATGAAATCGACTTTTAAATGTATTCAAAAAAATATATTTTGGTTTTTCAGAAATTCTTTTATTAACAAAATATTAATTATTTTATGAAATAAAAATAATAAATCTTGTTTACATCATCACATATTTTATAAACGAGAGTCATTAATTTTAATTTCGTTCATTATAATTTCTTATATTTTTTATTATGTTATCTGAAATTAAATTGTGTTTACCAGAATGTATAACAAATAAACGATAAATTGTGTGCAACGTACGTTCGTGTTAAAGTCGAACGCTTTTTAGTTTTTTAGATAACACTGTTAGGTTTAAATGCAACCGCACAATACATTCTTTTATACATTAAACAAGATTAAATTCAAGGTGTTTATTTACAGGGACACATGAAATATATATTTAACTCATTATCTATTGTCTTGAATCTCTATTCGCATAATTCCTTTCTACGAAATTCTGTATTTTAACATAAAAGACATCCAGCTATCAGTTATGATATGCTATTTCAAAAATATAGGAAAAACTCCACGCAAATTTAAAATTACATTGCATATATATAATATAATATAATCTTATAAATTGTAGAAACAGTATAATCGACGTCTAATAATAACGTCTTCTCATACAAACTGAAAAAATGTCAATTTTGTGCTATGGGTGATTAAATACACATATAAACCACTTAAAAATTAAAAAATTTAAATAAAAAATCCAAATCTATTGATTTGAATAAATAAAGGATTGAAAGTTATCATATTGATTGCTATGGTTATATTTTCTATATTAAATTACACGTAATAAACTTTTAAAGTTTTACAAGATTAATTATATAAAATTCCATTTTAAACCATGCATAGGTTCGACTAAATCAACAACTACATTCCTTCCAAATATAATACTTTCAGTTTCTTTCTAATGATAATATTCTTATATCTTTTCTATATAAATATGTGTATTATTCTTGAATAGTCAATTATAACGGATTTAAAAAATATATTTTTATATTATTATTATATTATATTATATTATATTATTATACATAATATTTTCTTAGATTACGAGGATTTAAAAATTTGATTTCTCTCATTCAATCCATAAAAAAATGAAATCTACTTAAAAGTTTACATATTATAAATGCAATTACTCCTATTCGGTGATGGACTGTTTCATATTTTTACATATAGGGGTAATTTAAAATACACATATTTGTAAAAAAAAACAAACGGCTCAAGCTTGGCCCAACACTGTCGACGGTTGGCCGACCGTTAGTTGCCAATGATGTACCATCCTCGGGATGAAACAC
>JABFQC010006672.1:0-10607 GCA_022817085.1 Psilanteris sp. ZL-2020 | reverse complement strand
AGTAAAATTGGCAATGCACATAATAATATATTCAAGTTTATGTAGAAAATTTTAATATATAATGTAGTAATTTTTTTGTGTTTTCACGTATCGTCCACTTTTGATATATTATATAGTATATTGTTAAGTATTTGTTTTCTCAGTGTAGAGCATGTGCAAACAATAAAGTATTTTATAACAATCGAAGCGTATTCCTTTGTTTACGATAATTTTGTTTTTAAATCAAAACACTGATTTTCTGATTTTGTATTGTTTTGTATTTTGTATACATGATTTTCTATTCTTTTCCTAACAAATCAAATCTGTCAAAAAAACTGATTTAAAAACAGCAGGGACCCTATTTTCTTATTTTGTTTATTACATTTTTGTACAATGGTCCTAACAAATGATTTACAATTTATTTCTACGATACACTGAGAAAAAAAATATAATAAAAGTTACTATTTATATAATAACTTCGGGACAAGTGTGCAAATATAGTGAATTTTATCATATAAAATAGTCGAAAATCGTAATATATTGATTGAATATACTTTATTTCTGATATATAAATTACTATATTTGCACACTTGTCCCCAAATTATTATATAAATAGTAACTTTTATTATATTTTTTTTCTCAGTGTATAAACCCTTTTTTTGTCTACAAGTTTAAGGTATATAATAAATATTAAAAATACACGACATATAAATTACAATTCATACTATATATATGGTAAATAATTTTTATGGCAATTTTATGAAATCCTAATTATACTTCATAAGGAATCCTTTTTTAAATATCGCCGTCATAAAAATCAAGTGCGACATACGCGAATACAAAATCTAAAACAAATAATACAATCCAAAAGAAAATAAATTCGAATGACAATATACGTAAGAATTTAATATCAACACGAATCCTTCGTTCGGTGTCACGTTATACGACGGATGCTTTCTCAACTTCCATCGTGCAAAACGCAAATAAAAAAAAAAAAAACGCTCAGGATAATCCAAAATTGAACTACCCTCTGAAATGCGATTACCAAAAACCCTAAACATCGTCCAACTCCGTGTGCTTTGCGCGTCCTGTCGTCGCTGATCCAATGACGTAATTTTAGCCCAGCGATGGGTGTAGCGGGGGGAAGGGGGCGTTGCGAAACAAAAGAAGAAATTGTCGACGCGTAGTAACCGAGGTACAAATGACGTGCCGTTTTCGAAGGCAAGTCGCGAAAACGCGGTTATTTTCGCTGCACGAATTCACCGTCTCTCCTCTCGGAAATTTCTCTCTCACGCGAATCTCAACGGAGATTGTCTCGCGGCTTACCGTTGACGCTCAGTTGTGAAACGTATAGTTTGCGCCACTTTCACTATCGCCGTCAAGTTTTATAACTGTTATTATCGAGGACATACGTAGGCCGCGAAAGAGATGCGTCTGTTGCTCTCGACACTTTGCATCCATTGTTGCTCGCTTTACCGAGGCACTTTGGTTTACCAAAATAAAATAAAAAAAAAAAAAGAAAAAAAACAACAAAGATTCAATACAAACACTACGTAACGTATGCTGTGCTTTGGAAATATGAATTTCGAGTTAGGATAACAAGAATAGTTTGTTTGTTTAAAAAACAGTTGGTGTTTGCTGATGCTTTATAAATAATCCAAATCGTACTATTTTATGATGAGTTATTTTCATAATGAAAAAATGACAGTGTTTGCTTTACTTATATAATTTAATTAAGCTACAGCGTGTTAAATCAGCTTAATATAAATGTTTATCTGTCGCAATAATCGATCAGTTGTATAGAATTCGTCGTGTAACGTATATGTAAACATGTGTAATTATAACGTTTAATATGATACTTAATTTTTATTTATATTTTAATATGTAGCTTAAAGAGAATGCTGTTTAGTCTCATTGATGGAATATTCGAAAAGTAATATATACTCTAAGCAAAATTTTTTGATAAGATGAAAAATATATCACTGCCAAAGTATTTTAATGTTGGCTACTTGTATTCATAAAACAGAAAAATTATTAAAGGATGAAATTTTATGTTGATTTTCATTTTCTTGTAGAATTTAAAAGTATTTTCTTTTTGAAAATGATGAAATAAATCAGTAATATATACATATATGTAGTTTTATCAACATGATGTAGTACCATTTCTCTGGATTACGGATCTATAAAATCCGTATTATTTCCATAACAGTCTTATAATACAGATATCAGTGCCTAAAGCCCTAACCATAATGTTTTTACAACGTCTCAACGTACTTTTAGTATGAGTGAGATCAATAGTTGCAACCTATTTTTTGCATATTTACGAAATATATAAAAATTCTTAACTTTATTATTAAAAACTAAAATTTCCTTTGTTAAATGTTTAATTTTACTTTTTTTAAATCGTATCTACAAAAATTGACAAATTCATTAAGATTATAAATACGGAGAAAAAAATAATTGAAATTTTATTATAAAAAAAAATTATTATACATATTTTTCTCCATGTAAACAAAAGCATGGTAAAAGCACTTACTATACTTTATAAATTATTTACATAAATATGATATATAATCGATATAAATATGGTAAGCTATATATTGTTTCTTTTGGTCCATATTCTGTTACTCCTTTTAATGTTTTGTTTGTGCATACAAGTCAATCGCAGTTAGAATAATTCGTTAATAAAGTGAACGGCCAAACCATCAGAAAAGTGAGAAACGCGTTCCTTTATTTGCACTATAGTAGCATAATTGATTCAGGGTTAATCTGGGATTATTCGCGCGTCGTTTCCTTGAGCGCACCTTAGGTGGATCAGTTGTGCGAATGCCTATGCATCTAAGCACGTAATTCGTGCGAAGACACGTTTAGTTTCAATGCAACTGAAAGACAATTTGTCCGTCAAGGCGAGAGCGCATTTGTCGCGCAATTCATTAATCTTTATTTGATATGCAGATTTTGACGTTTAAATTTATTTACAAAAACTATTACCATGTGCAGATGTAATAACATTATAATTGATACGATCCTTTATCTTCCAAACTCATGACAACGCATTCGAAAAATGTCGCAGTTTATTCTTCAATATTGTGCAACTTTATAATAAACCTAATGCATGAAATACAGTAAAATATCTTATATTTCAAATTCTACTTCATTGTAAATTTTCATACAATATGTGTAAATCAAAGAATGAATGGTGTACATTGACAGAAAAATGTATTGTTTTTAACAGTGATGAAAAGATAAGTATGGTAAAATAAAAATGTCAGCGTTAAAATTAACGTTAAATAACATTTAAATAACAATTAACGTGCATAAACGAAATAATTTACACTTATCTTTTTACCAAGTTCAATTTTTACCATAAAAAATTACTGTTTAACCAGTAATTTTTCAACACCAGATTCGGTAAATCCCATGTTACCAACTATTTGTTATCCCAATTTATCAAATTACACTAATTACCAACATAATTCCAACAAATACAACTGATGTTACGTTGGGCCAATGGTAGTTGCCAAGAATTCTATTCGAACGCTGGACAAATCAACCAATTTCCAGTCATCTTAATGCCGAACCAATGTTGTCATGTATATTATTTTATGTTGGATACTAACGCCGTATCAACGTTATAAGCCAATGTGATATTAACATTTCATACCAGCGCTATAACAACGTTAGTGTAATAATAAAATAATCATCGACAGGTGGTTAAAATGAGACACACCAAGTAAAATTTACTACTAGACTTACGCTGGAACAGCGTTGGCAACACTAGTTCAACGTTATATTATATTATCAAATCTACGTTAGTTTACGCTTAAATATAACAATTCAGAAAATGCCGACGAGCTAATAACATTTTGGTGATTAAAAGAATGATTTATTGCATTTGGAAGATTTTCATTTTTTGGCAAAAATGGTCAAATTTTAAAAGTTTTTACTTTCGATACCTGTTCATGTACAAAGATTGAACGATTTTGGAAGATTTTCATTTTTTGCCCAAAATTGCCATTTTTTTAAGGTTAATACCCCTTTAATTTTTTCAAAAAATGGCCAAAAATTAATATTTCACTATCGATCTCCTATGACTTTTTATGGATTCCTGGTTGGATTCTAATGTCTAAACACGTAGTTTTGATTGATTTAAATGAATTACTGGCGATTGACACGCCGAAAAGTCCATTTAATAAAAAAATTTAAATTTCCAATGCGGCAGTTTTTTATGTTAAATCATTTTAAACTAACTATTGTTGATTAACGTTAATTCGACATTATACTACATTGTTTAACTAACGTTTCCAACGCGGTTTCAACGTATTTACAGTTGTAAATTTCTACATAGAATATTTCATCAAACAATTACTGCATATCGTATTACTTTGATGTAACTCTAAATTTTCCTTCTAAATCATAAACGGTTATCAAAAGGATTAACATTCGTATTTAATAAAATTATCGGCAAAATAATATCAGCTGTTGCTCCACGTGCAAATGACAGCTGAGAACCATACGACGCGTACCATCTAGATCGAATAATCACTCACTTTGTCTAAGTTTTTAATTATTTTACAGTAAAATTCGGAAATTCGAATGCGCAAACTCAAAGCGATCGAAAGTTTGCGCGTGGATACCAGGGTACCAAGCGCTCGAAGGGTATCTTGGATATATAATATGCTAGGGTGAGCTAGAATTTCTCCGCATGGTATACGGCGGCTGGAAGAGTGGGCACGGCATAAATAACTCTCGGATATTGCGAGAGAGAGACAACGAAAAAGAGAAAGGTAACGAACGACGCGGTGGGTGGTTTATGCAATCCGGAAGGGAGAAACGAGAGAAACGCCGCGTGCTTTTATTTGACGAGAGAGATGCGCCGTGATTTTCCGTCGCATATTTTAGGCGACGAATTTCGATGAGTAGTTGCCAAGTTTGAGATACCTCGAGCAGCCAGCCCATTATGTCCTGAACAAACGACGAGTGCATTCACACCGCTATTGGAGGATAATGACAATAACGAGTGGCCAGTTTATTTCGTATCGTCGCCGATGACAAACATAATGTACCATTATGGAACGGCAGTACTTCTTTTAAACATATTAAAAGTAATGTCTACATTGAGAGAAATATAATAGAAAATGTTCCTGTTTTTAATAGTAATGCAGAGACGTGTTGATCAGGTTTTGAATAATTACTGTTTAAATAGTAAATTTTGGTGTTAAATGTTGAACTTGCATAAAAGAAAATAGTATGTTCTATCAATTCAGTATTTAATATAAATTTTAACTGAAATGTTTCTATTTTTGCTTACATATCTTTACCTTACTGTTAAAAACAGTAAAATTTTCTGTAACATTTTGCTGAGTCTATATATTTATATACACCTAGAAAAAATTTGTAGAAAACATAATGAATTATAATGAATGTGTTATATACTACACAAATGACCGAAATTGTAATGTCACATAATAAAATTCACTATAAATGTTATCTTTATTTCATTTGTTGTCATAAATCATACACAATTTTATAATGTGATGTTACAATTTTCTTTACTTATGTAATATACAACACTTTTAAAATAATTCATTATAATAATTATTATTACTTTTTTCTCAGTATATATATATATATTTACTGTCAAACAGACTGATTGTTTTATGGTAAAATAACTGTAATATTGTAAGTGATAAATTATTTATGCAATATTGCATTAACGATATTGCTGAAAAAAAGTATTGTGTAAAATTAAAACAATTATAAGTATATATATATACTAGTAGTAAAACATTTATGATGAATCCATGTATTCCCAATATAATTACCTGATTAATTAATTGCTATTGTTAGTCGTGATTATTGTTTATCGTGGTATTGATAAATTCGTTAAAATTAAATACCAATAATATACGGTTTTATTATTTATAATTCATTTATACCACTTTAATTCTGTATTATTTGTTTTTATCTATGTTTCAATCACATTTCAAATCTATAATTTATTAACACGGCTTTGTAAATAAAGCGCTATTATTCTGATGGAGAAAAAAAGTTAAATCTCAATTATAAAAATTTAATTTTTAATTTTTCGTAAATATGATTAATTAATAAAGTACTCATATTTTCACAAATTTCGGGTTATGATTGTAGCGAGGTATATTTATATGTATTGAATTTTACATACAAAATTTATATAAAATTTGTAGAAATTATGTATCATGTATTCATGGAAAACTTTTTAAGCTTAAGAAAATTTATAATTTTAATTTTCTATTTTCTTTTGCATCTATTCATTAAATTAAAAGAATAATGATCCGAATGACGATACACAATAATTGTTAATTAAAACGCATAGAATTTGAATATATATTATATATTTAAATAAATTATAACAATAGTACGCGATTAGATTGAATACTCAAATATAAAATGAAAGTGTATTAAAATTCAAAGCATTGTCTGGCAGGTATATATTTATATGTGCACAACGTAGGAAAAAGCATTTGTAACTTTAATTAGTCAATTACTTATATCTATAATATTATAATCTTAAATCTTAAATTAAACTTTAATTCACATGTGCCATAATTAAAATTGATTATCGTACGTAATATAATTCACCATTTATACAAAATTTGTTTTATGATCATTCAACAAAATTCTATTAATGTTTGTATAAGTTGAAAACACTTTCTAAAGGGTTATGTAGAATTTCAAGATATAATTAATTATATATTTCTATTATCACTTAAGAACATTAACATACACTGAGAGAAATAAATGACGAAAAATTATTATTTATATCATTAATTAGGAACCATAAGAGTAAAACCATAATATTTACTATTTTTAAAAGTATAATATATTATGATAAAGTAATACTTTTCTATAAAAAAAACTTACTTTTTTCTTTTATAAACAGTAAATATTATGATTTTTCTCTTATGGTTCCAAATTGAGGATATAAAGTCATTTTTCGTCATTTATTTCTTTCAGTAGTTTGATAATTACCAATACAGACTGTAAAATAGCAGTCGACAAAATTCAAAATACCTTAATATCGTGCATATTTTCCATTTGAATGTTTTATTATAAATTCAAAACGATATAATTTTAAAAATAATTTTAAAAATACATTAATACTCATTTTGCATTAACACAAACAATATTTACAAATTTCCATTTGAAAAATGTATCGGTATATTCAATTTTAAATTTGTCGGTAATAACCCCTTTGAACTATAAGATATCATTACAAATAAAACTTGTATGGATTAATAAGAAAATATGGATATTACAATATACAATGTCCGTTATAGAACATTGTATACTGGCGTGATTAATATAAAGAAACGATCCGATGCAAATCAAAGGAGTTGTAAGTATCTCGAAATTTGAAAACGACAAATCACACGTACGACACGGCACAAACTGTAGCCATACTCAGCACTGAATTACACGAAGAGAAAAGGGTCATTTCTACTTTCTAAATTTCCCGCGATTTCGAGGCAGATTTCAGATTGCATTGGAATCGCGGCTACCGCGATCGAAGCCCCGCATAACGTTGAGAGTTTGATTTGTATAATTTATGAATCGGGGCTTCGGATATATCCAGGTATTGTTTTAAACGTCCGAACAATTCGTTTTACATTTGCGGGGAGATCGACCGCGCTAACGGCTCTACGACCTCCATTTGGGCAAAAGCGGAAATGAGACGCGTCTGTATGCAAATACGCTCGAAACTCCGGAGCGCTTTGTAATGTGCCCGTAATCTCTCAGACGAACATATGTATGTAGAAATATGTCGGCAATAATTTTTTGCGCGGCAACTTTACCGCCGAGTTTGCAAAATAAAAGAAAACAAACCCAACAAAATTTCGGTCACTTAAATTACAGGCCCTCTGAAAAGACCGAAAAACATTCTTAGACATTTTTTCTCATTTTAGAATTAAAAGTTAGTTGATGAATGCAAGTTATATAACCTTATATATTATACAAGGGCCATACAACTTAACGTATTTTACAATTAAAATATAATTATATATTCAATGGCTGCATAAAGTGTGTTAATCAATAGATTGAATAAAGTAATTCTAAATTTATTAGTACGGTGGTTTTGGTTTTTTAAGACGAAACGTTGTTTGAAGTAAAATAATAAGATTCAAAGCAAATGTTAACCTAATGTACCTAAAGGATAACATAAATTGATTGTTTTTACAGTGGGAATATACACATTAACTGTTAAATTGCACATTGAAATTGAATTTTGTTCAAATTTCATTGTTAACTTATACAAAAAAAAATGCATATATTTTATGCAATAAATGGTATTAAATAATCTAGTAATAGGCTATATCATTAATTATTTATTATTCATTATATTTTTATTACATTTAAAAATAGACATATATACTGAAAAAATTACAATATACAATTTGGTTGTATTTATTGAGAACGCTCATTTGCTAAAACGAATAAATTTAGTAATAATATTGATTAAATTAGGTTAGTATATTAATATAAGTAAACGTTATACATCGTACAGTTTTAATTAAAAACTAAAAAAAAATATATATGAGATAAAAATTGTTGTATACTGCATTATATTGTAATTTTCTTAAAATATTTTATTTTTTATAATATATATTAGACTTAGTATGTAATGAAATTATATAAGAAAAATATCAGTTTTTCTTACTTATCTATTCTACATTTTTACTACAATTCTTAATTAAAAAACTCATAATAATTATAATGACATGAAATTTCATTTATAACTATACATGAACAATTATATATATTAAGCAATATATAATAAATAATAATTTTGTATGAAAATTTGTTATTGGCACTAAATGTATTGTGTAATTATTAAGTGTAATGATTTATAAATAGCTAGCAAATTATGAAGTTAAATAAAATAATAATCTATTTTAATAAATAATTAAAGTGTATTATAATACAAATAGGTTACCATTTATTTTACTGTTTAGTCAATTAAAATACATACATATACACTGAAAAAAATAATCTTACAAATTTTACTAAATTAGATAATAAAAGCAGGAAAAGTGAGCAAAATTGTAAATAAACGTTAGACTATATGATTGTTTTTATCATTTGTTTGGTAATATTTAACATATTTTTAGTTTGCTAACCATGATTTATCATATTGTTTACATTTTTGGTCATTTTTCCTACTTTTATTATGTTTCGTAAAATTTGTAAGATTATTTTTTTCAGTCTACATATATCCATATGGTTTTTTCCGTATTTTCTTCTGGCGGTCAATTCTTTCGCCTATTAATTTAACCTATTAATTGCAAATATTATTGCGTACGAGTCAAATTTACATTTTTTTTTATTATTTCTGAATACCAATTAGCGAATGAGTTTTTTTAAATTATTTGTTATATTTACATATTTTATTGCTTTAATTAGCCTTCATTATATCATTTTGATTCAACCACAGTTGAAATCTTGGAGCAGCATCTGTCAGTTAAAAGCATATATGACTTTTCTGTTTGGCACACAAGCATTTATTTATTACCACGTTTATCACTCATTTATCGTGCAAGATAAACCCCGTCGCCTTCCTCCTACTACTTGCACAAGATTTCAATGCCATCGTTGACATTTTCAAGGAAAGAATTACTCGCGTGTAAATGATTTCAATACCGCGTTCACACAAATGCACATGTGTTCGTGTTACATTTCAATTTATTTGATGAAATACTGAGAACAAAAAAACGAAAGAGAAGTCTTCCGTTGAAAGGATAAAGCTCTTTGTCAATGATTCATATTAACTGAAGTCTTTGCGGCTTTCGAGAAAGGTGCGCATTACATTTTTCGTACCGCGAACCAGATACTTGTTGAAATTTGCACGATAAGATAAACTTCGTAATATTCATTGTTTTGTCGATAATTTTTTAACAAAACGTATACAATTAAAATACAAACGTTTAATGTTTTGCAAATACAATATTAGATGATACACAAGCCTTAACATTATAGTTTAATTATATAATTTTAAACACGAAACAATTTTTTTCCAACCTATCGTTATATACACTTTAATTCCAATTAAAAACGTTGATTAAAATTTCGCGAAATAAACGTTAGCTGTTACAAATTGTACAAGTTTGACTGTGGTGCAATACTTAATACACAATTATATTAAGAGTAAAAGTTCAAATGCACGTGTTGCCGATTTTGCAGCATAAGTTCGTTGTGTAAATCAAATATCATTTCGTTCGTGTACAAATTCAAAAACAATTTTGCAACGCGATTGTTTATAACAATATCGAACTCGTGAAACCTCGAGTCAAGCGCGATTAAACTCAACGATATTGTGTCGAGATCGATGACGCGAATTAAAAGTCGCAAACAAGTTTTGTCTAAAGTAATAATATAACGAGGTATGTATTAGCGCGAGTAAAGAGAGTTGGGGGGGGGGGGGTCGGGCGGGGCGGACCGAGCGGATGTAGGGGCGAGGGGGCGGGGGGGGTGGGGGGGGGGGGGACGCGACCGAGGGCAGAGTGGGGGGGGGGGCAGGGGGGACTACTGGGGCCACGGATTAACGCCGAAGAGTTTTGAGTAAACGCTGAGGACCTTTTTCTAGTTTTGTT
>JABFQC010006671.1:0-10608 GCA_022817085.1 Psilanteris sp. ZL-2020 | reverse complement strand
GAAAAATAGTATATAAATAGAATATTTTATTTTAAAATAACATACAATATTTGCATATATTAACTTATTTTACTAATTTACGCATAAAATGTTTAGGATACAAGTAAAACGTAAATTTTTATTTTGCTGTCGTTTTAAAGTCATGAAAAAGCAAAATAAATCGTATTCCATAATTATGATTAATATAAAAAATAAGGGATGTTAAATAAAAAACAATATATTGCTGGGCACATTTATTCACCAGTCGTTACTTATAAATATTCAAATACAATATTATTCATAAGTTTTAACATAACTCGTAGAGTGATTATTACAATCTGCGCGAGTGTTTTTACTGTTGACGCATCATACGATTTTCCGGCCCTTTATTTAAAAAAGTATTTGTCGTGCGACGAAATAATTACAAACTAATAACTCTTTTGGAATATTAAATTAAAAACATTTAACGCGTGTATAAAAAGAGAAAAAAGAAATACAGAAACAGAGCCGAGGACTCTACAAACCACGCAATTCTCCTTCTGCGCGTAACACCAATAATTATAATAATAATTATTAATAAACAGTCTTATAACGGCATAATTCAAGTCATTTTCTAGTTAGTAGGCTTCGTCGAACGACTTTGTTTCTATAAAGTTAGAAAATTCGCCATGAATTAAGATAAGAAAATTGTAAGTAAATTCAAAATTATCCTACTGAATTTTTAGATTTGGTAATTAATATAACGGATAATTTTAGTCGTATCTTTGTCTTATACAAAAACAATTGACCAAATAAAAGCATTCAATATATCCTAGATTAAACAGTACTTTAGAAAGCATGCATTATTAATGTTGTTTAAAATATTATAAAAGAAGTACAATATATATATTTATATATATATAACTTTCCATAAATAATAAAAATAGCAATCAATTTAAATAATAAAAGAAATATTTTAAAAAAAGTAGATTTAGTGAAATTTTGATTTGAATTGTAGGATTCTACAATTGGATAATTTAATCATTTCATTACAATATTATTGTTATCTTAATTAAATGGATAACATTTCAACCCCGGTCCCGCTATTGACGTATGAAAATGGGCCAGTTGCGTAAATTCGGTGGCCCTATCTATTTAACCACCAAAGTCACGCAACTGGTCCTTCGACCGCCATTCTCCCTGATTCTCCGTGCATAAATAATAAAGTACAAAAATTGGCGATGCGTCAATAGCGAGTGGCGCTAGATATAGATGGCGCTAGCAGCTATATAACATTGCACTGTACAACGATCGGTGCGAAAACACTGCGCCTTATTAACGTAAACGTAACAATCGATAATAATAAATAATTAGCATTGATTTAAGTTTACAAATAATTAGTGGCCGTGAAATAGCATCAAAAATATTTCATATAATACACAACACTTTCGCAATTGCCGCAAATACAAACATTCGAATCAGAGTCATATCACATGCGATTATCTACATATATCTCGATCATTTATAATAGGCGACAAAGTCACCGGCATTCGGCTTTTGTCGATTTCGGTTACTTGTCTTTTTTCAGTGTTAAAAATGTAGGCTCTTTTATATCCTCCGTAATATCGAAAAATACATTGTTCTGAACATACATAATTATGTATTATATCCGTGTTTATATTACATATAACTTAATCATACATATACGTATCTATGTATGTATTTATATATATATATGCATGTATACACACATATACTTATTATTTATATATATACACAACTCGCACGCAAATATATATGTATATATACATATATATATATACACACTTAAAGGCTTTTATATTACGATTCGAGCAAGTTCACATGTACGTCGCTACATAAATATAGTTGCGAAATTGCAATTCTTGCATTTATATATATGAAACTTGGTTGAGGTCATTCATATATGCATCACAAAAATAGTCGCAATTTCAGCGTAGATCAGTGTACCTCGCACACACGTCCACACACATCGTCCCTCCCCGCTGTTTTGCTTTTTTTTCTTTTTTTTTATTTTTTCAAATTGTAAAACATTTATAAACATTCGATATATAATACTTAATTCGTTTTCATCTTTTTTATCATTGCAAACAATATAACTTTATGTATATATATGTATATATAAATACATGTATGTATTTTACATATATATACTCCATATATAGGTATACTTCTAGAAATCTATATTCTTTACTCATTCAGTCTCATTATATACTCAATTCATCGTGACGACTGGTTGATTGAATTCTCCGGTTATTTACAACGTGTGCTTTTATCAAATTTAAAATAAACGAAACGACTTCACGACAACAATTTATAGGTTTAAGACGATAAACAAGCAAAAGAACATAATAAAATAAAGTGAATGTTGGAAGGAAAGACGCGTGTCTCGCGATAGAAGCTTGATAAAATCACAATGACAACAATTGTCTTGGAGGAACATCGTCTGAATCTCGGGATTCGTTGGTCGCGGAGTGAGAAAATAAAAGAAATTAACAGAACGAAGATGAGGAGGTCAGTTCGTCGCATCAGGAACGAGCCACGTCGAGCGTCGGCTCAGCGAGAGCCGGCGACCTTAAATATCTGGCGGTGTTGGGAGCCGGTTGCAACGGGACATTATACAGTCTCCTTGTGTATATTCACTATACCAATTTCAATACGCTCGCTACATACGTAAAGATTCAGCACGTTTACGAGGGGGATAATAACAACACGCTGACACGAACATTACATATCTGGTGTTACAATTTTCAATCCTAAACGAAAGGGACGCGATCGGATGGGAAAGGGTCGAACAAATTGTCGAATCAACCGAACAAATCAGCGGTAACGTTTCAAACGAATTGCATCGAACCATTGCGTCGACCAAAGATACAGAGCTTGGCTAACAGTTGACTCTTAACTATTCCCGACATTGCGAAAAGTGGACCGTAACCGCTCGCGCTCTCGACCCGATTAACCGTTTCAATCAAGTCGATCCACCGTCAGTTTGACCCCTCCCCTTCGTCTCAAGTCCGTCAAAAATGTATCGCAACAGGCGGTGCATCCAGCGGCGGCAAACGAGCGGTTACGTTCGTACAATCGGCACACATTCACCCCCGATTTACACACACCAACACGATGTTTCGGATTGCGCCAGGCGGGTCTCAACAAAGCCTCCCCCAAAGCGGCGTTCGCATCCGTAACATTGCGAACGACCTGCTTTTTGTATACATTCAAGCAAGCGATAGCCAGGTCGCTGACCTGGATGATATCACAGATGTTTCGTTGCGGTCCAAAATTCGACTCGACCACTTGGCGTCGTCGCTACGATTCTTTGGATGGGGTTCTGCGTCCGAGCAGCCGCATTCAGGGGGCCGTGGCAGCGACGCTGGTGACGGGCTGCGCGGGCGCTAGCAGGTTGCTTTCGGGGTTCTTGTTTAGGCGTAGGAAGGACTGAAGGGAAGCGACCTCGGACGCAAGTCTGTCCAGCCGATTTTTGACCTCGCGCTCGCTCTCGGGCATGGCGCCGGACGTCGTCCATTCGGCTCCCAACGAGATACCGGAATCACGTTCGTCGCTGGAGCCTTCGTTGTCCCACGGCGGGGACGCCCGCGGACCTGGTTCTTGCTTGATGCCTTGCAGGGCGAGGAGCGCGCTGGCGGCGTCTTTGTCGCCGATGCGCGACTTGTGCCTGAGCTTGTGGGGGAGGCTATTGTTGATTCCATTAACGGGGTTCGGAGATACATTGATCTGCGCCTCGTCGCCGGAACCAGAGGAGAGCTCGTAGGGTGACTGTGCGCGCCGGCCTCGGGACAGGTTGAGGGCGCTGGATGTGGCGTCAAAGTGCATGGCCGGGTGCGAGTACGGGTACTGGAAGCTGTCGCTTTCGGGGTACGCCGTCGTCTCGGGGACGTAGAGCTGGGCGGGCGACCGGGGTGACCTTGACCTGGAGCCGGCGCCGGAGCCGCTCACGGGCTGGTGGATGACGGACGTGTGCACCGGGCTGGGGGTCCGCGCGTAGAGCAGCGCCGCGGTCGACGCGGGCAGTTTGGTGCGCTTCACGAGCGGCGGCTCCGTGGGCAGGGCCGCCATGATGTGCTCCGCGCTAATCACCGACTCGCCGCAGATTCCGAACTTCTCGCGGATCGCGTCAAGTTGAGCCTTGAGTATGTGATTCTCTTTGCTCAGCTCCATCACGCGCTGCTCCAGCACCATGTCGTTGAAGCGCCGCTTCTCGCGGGACCGTTTGGCCGCCTCGTTGTTTCGCCGGCGCCGATCCCAGTAGCTGTCGTCCTTTTTGTTGTCGGGAATGAACTCGCGTTGTTTGCGCTGCGAGAACAGCTCCTTGCGGATGTCGAAGTTGGGCGAGAAGCTGCCGTCCTGGGGCGGCATCTGGTTGTCGTGGTGCGGGTGCTGTTGCTGGTGGTGCTGCGGGTGGTGCTGCATCTGCGGCTGCTGGGGCTGTTGGGGTTGCTGGGGCTGCGGGTTGTGCATCGACTGCTGCTGCTGGGGCTGCTGTTGGGGCACGTGGTGGCCCGAGTGGGTCATGCCGGGCAGGGGTCCGTGCACGTCGTGCGCGCCGTGACCGCCGTGCGCCGTGTGGGCCATTGTATGCGACGCTGGCATATTGCCGTTCAAACACGCGGTCTCACCGTTGATGGGCGATCCACTTTGCCGAGCGACAAACTCTGCTACCATAATTTGTCTTCTTAAAGCATCTGCAAGCACACAAACGACGTGATATTAGTAAAGTTAAACCAACAACTGCATTCATTTAATTAAAAAAAAGTTTTGACAACAACGCGACGCAAATTCTTGACAAAATTCAAGTGCAATTAAAAGCAATGCAATTCGCAATTATTTAGACTACAATTTCATTTGCTTCGACTAAACCACCGCGAGTTACGTGCTCCGACCTGAGATTCCGCTCGTCGCCGAATAAGCTGCGGTTTATCTCGCCATCCAGCGTCCGTTCAGCCGGTGAGTTGACGGCACGCGAACCGAAATGCCCGGTGCGGACTGATCCATCGAACCCACGGTCATCGCAGCGCGCTTCGAATTGGTCTCGCGAAAGCCCGCGCTCGAAGTGCGCGCGGAGCTGCGCCGCCGTTTGGAGCAACGGCCCGACCGCCCGACCTTGGCAAGTTTTGCGTTGAAAACGCGACGCGCGGTGCTATTTCGGAGACAAAGCGCGTACGAAAAAGGCGAGTTTGGCATGCGCCGGTGTAACGCCGTGGGCAACGTGGCCGCGTTTATTCGAGTGCACGAGTCGCGCTGGTGCGTTACGTAAGCGCGACGGCGCGCGTGCGTCTTCGTGACGGAGCCACGTGCTGCGCCGTGTGTCAGCCGCCGCGGTCGCCTCTTCGCCGTCGAGAGCAACGACGCCGCTCGCCACGCTGCTTCACGTGTCCGCGAATTAAACCCGCCCGACTGACTTCTTTTGTCTCTCTCTCTCTTTCTTTCTTTCTCTTTCCCTCCGTGCGAATCGCACGACCGAGTCAACCTTCCGCGCGCGGTTCACCGGCGTTCCGCGGCGCGACCGGAGCATCCGGCGCGGATCCGTTTGAATGCCCCGGCACGTGTCGCGCGGCTCTCGCGAACAATCGAACACGTTCCAACGATCGGAGCGTCGCGCTGACGCATCGCACCAATGACGCGTCCCTTTGCTCGTCGTAATTCAGCGAATCGTACTTCGCTAATTGTAACGAAATTACCGGATCGCTCGCAAAAACCGACAGCCCGACGGTGACTAAGATCCCGCCGCTAATTGGCCGCAGGAAAGTCGGTCTTTACGCTCGATCGACTCGACTCACCGTCGATTCGAATTTTTTCTTCCTCGGGGATTTAATTTTAGCGATTATTTATACTGAGAGAAGCTGCGGGACGATGCAATGCAATTCGTCTCGTTGATAAACGTGAATTGAACTCAAATTGCCGGTGGTATAAATAATGGAAATGAATGGTAGTGAAAAACAGAAAAGAATCAACCGCGATGACGTTCGTCGCCTCGATCTTCTGTTGGAAAACCGTCAGAATTCGTGGAAACGAGGATGCTCCAATTGAGCGTTTCCATCGCGCGGCTTATCTACAAGAACTATTACCTCGTAGTTTTCGTAATGCGCGAAACTTGTGAAACCGCATACTGCACGCAATTCGTCCAATCATTATCTCAGCCGCGACCGATAATCGCGTCTATTAATGTTCCGCGTGCTGTTTTTTATCCGGAAATTTTATAATTCGCATCGCGAGTCCTAAATGTACCATTACGCAAGCCGGCGCTTCTTTGACGACCGAAATTCATGTACGAAAATGGCTTTATTATCGAGGACGATGTGAATTCATCCGTAGAATTTTTCGACTTTGTTCAAAGTCGTAAAAAAAAAAACATCGGCTTAATTGTTTGCTGTTTGTTTTATCGCAGTTAAATAATTGACGACCGCGTCTTATCCTTAGAAAAAAAAACCGTATTAAAAAGTGTGAAATCCCTAATTGTATAACAAACAAATAAACAGAATGTTCACACAAATCTATATATATATATATATAAATACATACGCAAAAACGCGCGAACCCGGCCCGAAGCAACAAACGAATTTCAGTCAACCGAAAAGTATCATTCATCGTGCACATTTACCATTCATCATTCCGACGCAATGACACCGCTCGAGTTCGATTCCCGTCGATTTGAAATCGTTCAATTTTTTCACTCGCGTTCTGACATTAATCGCGCAAAACAAACTTTCGAATCCTTGACTCCGTCAATTGAACGGTCGATCATCAGCTTGCGCAATATCGCGCGCGAGATTTAGTCGATCGATATCCGCGCGTATATAAATTGATATATATATATATACACACATATAAATATATATATCGACACTCGTAACGCGGCGCGTTTTGCGCCGCACGTGAACGCAACGACGAAACGCACACCGACACGAGACGTCGGTATTAGCAAAGTAGCGTGCAGAAAAGAACGTTAATCGAAGGAATATCAAGCGAGTGTTGGCGCAACGTCACGTGCCCCGAGTACGTGACGTGACGCGGTATTATTACCTAATAGTAAATAGCGTTGAAACGTTTCACGTGCAAAACGTGTCGTCGTTGCGATTCCCTAACGAGATACCGCTTTTTTCGCGTTTCGTAATGGCCGCGCGCGCGGAAGCGAACGAAATAAAGCGAATCGCTTGAATGGCGACATTTTGCGACAATAAAATCGGCGACCTACGCCGCGCTCGGTTCGGCCGTCGACTCGCCGCTTTTGTGTGTCAAGTTCGAAGTTCAAAGTTCGACCGGTCGATTGGATTGCGCGCGCGCCGTCGTTTCGCCGAATTCGAACTCGGCGGCGCGAATTCGATTCTCGCGATTCGACCACGATCGTGCGGATTACCGATCGACGGCCACCAATCCGCGATCGGTGATTGCGCGTCAATAACGGCCGGACGCGATCGCGCCCGGTTAGCGCCGTTCGTGCGATAAATCGTCGCCGCGCTGCTGGTATTATTAATTCCGGCGTCAATTAGCGCCGCGCCGCGCTAAATAAATAAATCGTTTGTAAAAGCGCCGTAATGCGGCCTGAATATTAACTCCGCGTTGGTGTGCCCGCGGCGTTAAAGTGTCTGTATAATCGAAAAATAATCTCAAATGGAAATGAGCAATTCGAAGTTGAGTACGTTCGTAAATGGCATATTTATGTGCAACCAGAGATTAACGGTTAACGCGCACAACGAAAATTCGACGATATTCCGAGCGCGACATCGCGCAATCATTTATTCAAATTGTGGATCCGTGTAAGACTGATTAATCGAGGGAAAAAGTCGAGCGAGAATTGAACGCCGAAATCGTGATTACGCAACGAATGATTTACAATAACAAATTCTTTTTCGTCGTTTCAACGGAGAACGCGGAAAAACTCCTCCATCAATCCGAGGCTCTCTTTTTTTTCGCGTTGCAAAATTTACACCCAGTTGCTTGCAACTCATTCGAAATATAGTCATTATTTCGAGAAACGCTTTAATAATTGCATGCGAGAAATACTGTTTAATTTAAAAAATATCATAATCATAAAAATGACTAAATTGAGCGTGAAAGTTTGAAAAAAAAAACGTGAATTGATTTTCCGACCAGTGTGTACGGTGTAGTTCGAATTTAAATAACGATATAAAACGAGAGCTATTGGTAACCTTAACATTCTTAATGCTAACGAACTGCTATTTCGAGACGTATATATATATTTAAAATTCATTTATATTTCATCAAATGCTTGACATTTCCGACACGTACGTCCAGATTAAACGATATGTTTTTGTGACCGATCAATTCAAATATAAGATTTTTAAATTGTGTGCCATTGCAATCACTGAATAACGTTTTTTTCGTTCCACCCTCGAATCGCTGACGGGTTTGCCTATTTATTTGTCGAATAACAATTCGAGCTAAAAGTTGCCGTCGCGGCGAAACGCGCCTTCATATTTGACGGATTTCGAACCGCGTCCGCTAGAACGTGTCGAGACTCGCACACGTCCCGGCCTAAAAATTAAAAACCGAATCGACGCGATCTGCTCTCTCGCCGCTGATTTTCGCTTTTGCATAATTTAATAAACGCCCGCGCGTCTCGAAGCGACCAACACGTATGTTGAAGCGACGCGAGTGATTGGCTGTTGATACCGATATGCGTACGAAATCGGCGATGCTGAATGCAAAGCTGTATATATCTTACCAATCGCCAAACCTTGCAGCGTTTTGTTTGTATATATATATATATATATATCTATATATACATATAAATATACGCGATTGAACAATAGCGCGGTGCGAATTTCGCGACTGAAGTTTTGCGTCTGCAAAAACGCACATTTTACGGTAATCGAACGAGGCTATCGCGGCTTCCATTAACAAATTACTTATTGAAGCCTAGTTAAAAGATCGATTACATAAGCCGGCTTGTCGGGTAATTTGATTTAAAACGAATGTATATATATAGTTCTGTTTGTCGCGACACACAACGTGTATCGGCCGATTGATATCGTCGCGAGCGCGCAAGTACATTAGTTCGCGTCTTAATTGTTTAATTATAAACATTACATAACGATCATTAGACGCCGCGCTCGGTAATGACAAAAGCGGCGGCGCGATGGTCTTTACGCGTACGTATTTATAAATTGCGGGCGTAAAAAATGGCGTTGCGCGGCGCTTACGCTCGGGCATTATATTTTATTTTTAAACCGTGCGTTGGAAACAAAAAAGACGCGTCGTTAGCGTTTAAACGCTAACGCTCGCTTGATGTATGTAGGTGTGCCTGCGCGAGTGTGTATACACGGGCGCATATATATATGTATAAATATATAATATATATAATATATATATATATATATATATACGCGAGTTTATAAACACATCACGCGTGCTTTATTTTTAAACGCATTTTGATATCAATGCCGCTGTCCGCAGCCGCGCTTTTCGGCCGGTTCGTAAATTTCGTATACCGCGCCGCGATTTGGCCGCTTTCCCTCGTTGCCTGCAAACTTAACAAAGAATGCATTTCGACATTAACATGACGTTAAACTGCGCTTTAAAGGGATTTTCGGCGCGTTATCTTTAATAATTGACGTTCGGCGAGTCAACTGTGCGCGAATCCACGGTAATCCGCATGAATCATATCGCGTCGGGCGATTGTTGGGCGCGATGCACGTACGCGCGATCCCCTTACTCATCGAATTTCACGCACAATGGGATTCAGCCGGCGTCGTGTTTCAGCCACTGTAAATTCATTTTTAACGTTATATATATTTACACGTATATATCTATATATACAGCCTTTCGATTGCAAGCCTCGACTCAGCGCAAATTTTTTGCTTAGAAAACGAACGCCCTCCGTGGGTTTCACCATATTCAATGGTCAAATTTGCGCCGCGGGGAGTCGGGTTTGCCGGACCCACGGTTAAGTTCCGTAAATACGATTTATCGTCTTAAAACCGGCAATTGGTAGACGAACCAAAATCTACCGAATTCAAATCATATTATTTATAACCATAACCTCGTTTCCATAGTAATAATAATAACAACAACAATAATAAATATATATAGTAACGATTTGAACAATTTCTCGGACGATCGTGATCCGAGTTCGTTTATTAATCGCAATTGACTCGAGTAAACAAAGATATAATTGTGTTATACCGTTTTGTAACGCGCGGTATTAATAGCGTTTCAACAACCGGAGTGTTGTTGTTAAAATTGGCGCCGATTTCGCGAAACGAGCGGGCACACGTGCGTAACTGCGAGAAATGAAAACGACGCAAAAAAGCGCGCGGTCGGAAATTCGCGACGAGGCGGTCAGCGTGGTGATTACGGCGCTGGGAAAATCGGCCGGTTTCGAGGACCGGCCGGAGTGGCCGACGCAGCGGTTGGGGCGACGAAGGGACGGGCTGAATTACACGGGGAAGGGTTCGTCGGGGGGGGGGGCACGCGCCCGCCGCACAAAAATTGCATTCAAAAGTCAAAGGTCTCGACGTGGTGCCAAATCGCGTCGGGGGTCGAACAATGGTCGTTAAAATAAGATCAACCGGACTATTCTTGTACTTTGTTGTTGCCGAGCATTCACCCCGACGCACATACATACAATACACG
>JABFQC010006670.1:0-10609 GCA_022817085.1 Psilanteris sp. ZL-2020 | reverse complement strand
TAGTGATGCGTTGTTCTATGTTGTGTGTGTAGTCGCTGTAGCTCGTTTAGTATCGTTCTGTTTTCTTTTTTTTTTTTTTCAATCAGAAAACGGCAAACGAGATTCATGGGCGTCCCGTGGGCTCGGGGATGTTTATAAGAGACAGTCATTACACGATTTTTTTTGAAAAACAACAATTTTAAATTTTTTTTTTAAAAAAGAACGCAAAAAATTTAAGTAAAAGCGGCCATTGTTTTTTGGAAAAAAAAAAAAAAAAAAAAAAAAAAAATTGCACAATGCTTGTTTATAAATATTCATGGTTTTCAGCAGTGAAATATAATGTTTTGCATAAAACATATAAACAGTTCAATTTATGTAATAAGATTACGTCTTTTTTGTTTGATTTCATTTCACGATGTTACTCAATTAAGGAGTAACAATTAGTATTCATGCTTGTACAGCAACGAATCTAGTTTAATATTCAAATTCGATTTTATTATATTATATCTATAATTTTTTAATGACGTAGAGTACGTCTTCGCATTGTTTGCATTTTGGAAACGAATATTGTGATTAGATTATTTTTTAAACCGAATTTCCCGTAGTTCGTGAAACGTACGAGCCGAAACACCGCAAATTTGTATTTGAATTTACTTTGCAGATTCTAAATGAGGCGAATATAGTAATCACGTAATTATTTATTTGTTATTTTTGTGAAATATGGTACATAACTTGAACTAATTTTTTCATAATCATAAAAATGAATAACACTGTAAAAACAGCAACCTTTTGAATGTCTTATTTTAAGACACTACCGACTTAAACTAGGGCACCAAATGTCTTATACGAAAAAATGCATTACATTAAGCCATTTAAATACCCATCGATTAAAGTAAATTGTTTCTTCGGTGTTTTTAATTTTCTATTTTTTTAAACAGAAAATACATAAAAATAAATATATAATAGAATGTACAAAGTTACACTGAGAGAAATAAATGACGAAAAATTACTATATTTATTTCCTTAATTTGGAATCATAAGAGTAACAGAATAATATTTACTGTTTTTTAAAAGAAAAAAATAAGTTGTTTACATAGAAACATACTACTTTATTATTATACATAACTTTTAAAAATAGTAAATATTATGATTTTTCTGTTATGGTTCCCAACTAATGATATAGATAGTAATTTTTCGTCATTTCTTTCTCTCAGTGTACAGAGGACTAGGTTATGTATGATCTAAGACTGTAAGTGTTCTGTAAGTGTCTTACTTTTTAATTATACTGAAATTACTGGACGTAAAGTGTTTATAAAATATGAAAATATATGCCTGAATAAGTTAAATAATGACAGTTATGTTATTGATAGTACTTTCAATACAATTAAAACACGACCTATAAGTCTCCAAAAAGATTTTGAAGGTGAACGACTGAAATATGTCTACAAAAGTGTCTTAATTTAAGACGCCTGTTTTTGCATTGATAATATGTATTTTATTGTTTTTAAGTTATACACAGAGCCGTATATATGATTCTTAATATTAAATATATACAATTTGTAGAAATCTGTTTATTAATTATTACGCGCGGTAATAGTTTAAATCTGTGCGATTTGAAACAATTTCTGGTCCATGGTTTGTTCATTCGACATTGATATTGCTTAAATCTTAATATTTCACGTGTCAGAATAATGTTATAAGTATGATACAAACAGCTAGAAAATATTACACATACCATTCTGTTAGTCGTGTCTAAAAGAAGTACTTAACCCAAGAAGAAGTTAAAAAATATATTTGTAAATTTAATTGTATTTTTGAGAGAAAATGACGAGTATTTCGTAGCATCTGCAGAATCGCTCTACCATTATTAGATTTTTATTCGATATTTGTACAAAAGAATTGTACTTTATGGTAGAATGCACTTTCTTTGAAGAACTATGATTTAAAAGGAACAATCATTTAGTATTTACAGAAATAACTATATCCCCAACGGCGAAAAATACAAAACAAGTATTAAATGAAATTGCATGGAATTAATAATTTTGGAACAATTCATACGGTTTGTGATCGAGCAGTTGATTAAAATGGAAATCATGTTATAGTAAATACGTTTATTATAAAATATACATAATTGATGGAAGAAACGACAAAACCTTTTAAACCACAATTCGACTTTTTAGAATTTAAAATTTACACTGCGCGCATAATGTACACCATAAAAACCGCGGTATAAAGATGTCTTATTTTAAGATGTTTTTTAGTAAAAAGACATTACACGTGTCTTAATATTAGACACTATTTCTATTTTTATTTTGTAATCATCTAGCTTTAAGATACTCGTCTTCGAAGTGTAAGTATTAAACAACAAAAAGTTTCCGATATATATAATTATATAATATATTTATCCGTTTATTATTGATTCATAAAAATATGAATTTTCTTATGAATGTATTAATAAAATAAAAAATATACATAAATTATTCACGTACACGGAGAAAACAAGTATTAAAAACTACTCATCAAAATATCAAATATGTAACATTAATTTTCAATATTCAAATAATACATAAAATATCAGAAATTTTTACAAAAATACACTTGATATTTATTAATTTTGTATGTATTATTTCAAAATAAAACACTACTCTCACATTGTGATGTTTTATGAGTAATTTTAATACGCTTTTTCTTTCCGTGTATACGAACACGAATTGTTAGTATTTGATTCTACATTAAGCCTACATTCAGTTAACCTGTAAATGTTATATTTACAATAAAGTCAATGCTACAATTTAAATTTTGAATGAAAAGTATTCACGTGTTGAATGATCATCAAAATGATGCGGAGTTACACAGAAAATTTCTAACGATATACTTATTATTAATAATTATGTTACAGAAATAATGTATATTAATAAATAATACGATTGGAAATAAAATAAAAATTTCAAAACTAAAAAGAAATCAACAATTTAAAACATTCTTCCTGATTCTTGATTAAAATGCTTAACTTAACCTATAATGTGCGAAAACATTCGACAACTCATGAAATCATTAAAGTCCATTTCTAAGACTTAACATTAATATGCGTTTGGATTCCACATTTATAGATATTATTTTAAGATCATAAAGTTCTTATTTCTAAATAAAAGTATGAGCATTGTTCTAAATGTTAAATAAACGTAACATATATAAATTATATATATAATAATGATAGGGGTATCAAAGATCCACTAAAGGACCTGGGCTAGTCGCCCTTTGTTTAATTATAATAATAATAATGATAATAAAAATTATATAAATAATATATATACAAAATATATATAACTTTTTACAAACAACCCTAATACTTGCTAGTAAAATCGCCCCGAACGAGTGTCAATTTGTTAATCGGTTTCGCAATCGGTATAAGTTCGCCTTCCGAAATACGAGCGCGCAAATAACACCTCCGGCGAGCCGACTTCCCATCGTCGCGTAATTGCGGTAACAAGGGCTATATAGGCGCGTAATAAGTCATCGGGTGCTAACAATATTCAAGTCGAATTTAGCAGGCCACTGAGGAAGGCTCGGTCCTGACTGAATCCGCCGTCATATTACTCTCGTGACATAAAACCGAGCCAGGGAACTCGGTGACGCGATACGGCAGCGGCTGCTGGCGGGTCGCGAAACTCTTACATGTGAGAGAGGTCTATTCACTATTATGAAAAGAGAGAGACGGCTGTCCCACTGTGGCCGGGATTCCCGCGAAAATTCAATAGTTCTGTGTATAAACGCGAAATTGAAACACCGACCTCAATTGGGCGTTCTTGAGAACGACGCTATTTCAGAGTAATACCGAAATAGCAGTGTACAGCGCGGCGTGCGCGTCAGCCAAGAGAAAGCGAGAGTTTTGCGTAACAAACGCGCTGCAACTTTGACACGAATGTGATCGAACAGAAGTTGCGTGGATTCTGCGTTAAATTAAAAACGGTCCGAATTTCAAACTCAAATTCAATTAAGATTTATTTTAAGTCAAATATAAATATCATAATAGTGAGGTGAAGTTTAATCCGAATGCCCAATTTGTCGTAGCGTTGGTTAATGTACTGTATGTTGTTTCGTAGCTATTTATGTTGTTATGAGCATATTAGATATATATATATATATATATATAATTAGAACAACAATTGATGGTGATGTTAAACGCTGTGCAAAAACATTGCGTGTATCTCATATCCGCGTCGATTACTTGTGAGAAATATGAGTGTATGATTCATGTAACAAGAGCCGTTTTAGTATATCGCAGTGTTAATGCAATTTTAGTAGGTTTTTGAGTTTATAATTAAGTACTCTTGGAGAAATTAAACTTAAAAATGTCTGTAGATAACGTTAACTTGGAAATGAAATTTACAAAAAAAAAAAATGAAAAATACTGTTCTTAAATGAAGTTTATTAAAAAAAGTCGAAAACATCTTCCGCGTAAAGAATTGCAGTTTTACGGTTGAAATCGCAAAATTTTACGTTTTCATTTCACCGTTGACAATTTTTTTCTTTCGAAAAAAAAAAAAAAAATATAAAAAACTGACTCGAATGATTAAATATTGACAAGATGTCCTCAGCTATGCGTTTTCAAAATATGCGATAACTTTTAATTGTACTTTTTGCGTTATAGTTTGAATTTAGGATTTTTTAATGCACCGAATTTGAAGTTGATAAAAAATAATACAGCATTGAAAAGGATGCTGTGAGCACGTTTGAACGAGTGGTCGTGCGGTTTTGGTCAACAGGTACTTTCAGTCTACTTATCGCAAGAGGATTAAGTGAACGATAATATGGACAATAATGTCAATGGGGATTATGTGTCACAAGTAAGTCAATTACGTTGATGATATGCCAAAGTTTGGTTTAGATAAATCAAGGGTAAAAAAAATTGCTTTCGGTGATAATACGCGTTAACGGAATATCGTTTGATTTTTTCGCTGCTATTTTTTAATAACAAATTCAAATGGACTTTAATCCGCGTATGACAGCTTATATATGTGTATATATACATGATCTCCCCGGTAGACCAGCCGAGCCAGGATTTATTTAATAACATATTGTCTTCTGCGTCGTCATATGCATGTTATACTGCGAATTCCAATATTATATTTCATTATCTTTGGCACATTAATTAAAATCCATTAAATGTAGAAATCAAAACATTTGATTGCGTGCATAAAAATAATTGATACAGTATTTTACATCATGAGTTGACATACTGTATAAAATAGACATACGTTTTGAGCGCTGTATATATATTTATATATATAGTTATATGGCAATCGATTAGTTTTTTATACAAAATACAATATTCATTTTGAAGTATCTTGATCGTGTAAGACACTTAAATTTAAATAAAACAATGAAATTATATTGTTCCGCAATGTGGGACAAGAGTAAAACTGTACATTTTTTTTAGTTTTGTTACAATAGCGTTGGCAGCAGATTTTATATCCGCTTGGTTATCAATCATCAAATAATGTGTTTTATTTATTAGCTATACATTCGTTCAAATTGAAACGATCAATTTAATAAAACAAATAAATTTTGTTTTTGTTATGAATGATTATGTTATCTGTGATAACGTTGATCAAAAAATTCTATTGAATCTAACGTCTCCGATTCTGAAACAAATCAATATTCCGCAGAGCGCAGTGCAAAACTAAATTCTCATCAATATTATAATTGGGTCATAGGTTATATAACAACACTTTCAAAACTAAATTATGTTAGTAGGTGCACATCGAAACCATAATTTCGTCTTATAATGCTAGTTAATAGGTATTAACTATTTTAAATTGTTAATTATAAGATGTCTAATTTTTCTCCAATTACACATCGTCAATTTAGAGAGTATTGTTTTAATTGCAAATTAAACTGTATTTATATCTTTTTCAGTCAAAATGTAATCTTTGCGAATGTGACGGAATTTTAACACTGACAGAAATCATAGTAGTGCTACGATCTACAAAATAGTTGATTTAACTATTTATAATAGTTGTATAAAGGGAACTAAATTTTATAATTGAATTTATTACATGACATAGTACAAGTTTAGATATCTGAAGGATACTTATAGTTCATAGAACTATTTGATAAAATTCATTTTATCATGGTTAGCATTTATACTGTAGTTGATGGTGTTCAAATTAACAATCAAAGAAAATATAACTTTAATTCTTTCAACTAAAAGTTAATTAATTAAATTATATTTTGTATTTAAATTCAAGTATTTTTTTATTTATAGATAAAAAATATTAGTATTATATACTAATCACAGTTACCGAACGATAGGATTTGAACGCATGACCTCACAGTTCCGAACACGAAGCATTGATCACAAGCTATTGAACTTTCGTGAAAATTAAATAAATTTAGATATATTTACAATTAACTTGAAACATGATATTTATATGAATTAAATATTAAATTCAACTCAACTAGCTATATAGTTGAATGAACTATTAAAAGAAATTCAAATAATTTATTGTGTAGTAAAACCATCTACAGAATTAAATTCATTTAAAAAATACATCAACTATCTTTTAGCATTACGTTAACAATATATAATTTATTTATTAATTGTTTCAGAAGAAAAATAGTTTCATTAACAAATACATTTAACTAGAAAATTGCTAAAAATATGTAATATATGTGTCTTATTTCAGACACAAAGTGACTTAACTTAAAACGCTTAAGTGACTTAAAAAAATAAAATTTATGACAATTTTTGTCTAGCAACGTTGACTACGTTCTTTAATTAACAAACTTTCAATAACGCATATAGAAATGCTGAAAAATGATACAGATAGTGACCTTGATAAATAATTTGTTAACATTTTTAACTTATACTAACGCGATCAAAGTGTTTGAACAAAAACATTTTTCTACAAATTGTTATTACTTAATCATCATTTTCATACATCAATAACGTTATTTACGAATGTTTTATTATTCGTATACGTCGACAAGAGTACTCAATTACGTGTTAACATAAATGCAAATATAATAAACGACAATCATAACTGTAACTTTTGTAAAAACGCGTGTACCGACGCAATAACCATTCCAACGATCTCGTTACGCGTTTTAAATATTAATCCATAACGCTTGACAATAATATCGATGCGTCTTGAGTCCGAGATCAGATTACAAAAAATCACGAAATAAACCGTTACAAATAATGTTGCACAATTCGATTGTACAAAGTGGCAGACTTTTTTTTTTACATCGAGTTATTTTTGTCCTTTTGTTTCAGACTAAGAGTTATTGAGACTGGTATTGACATTTTTTGATGGATGCTGCTTAGCGTTATTGAGAAAATTATTAGGAGCCGTACAAGGGAAAGATTGCAAACAAAATTAAAGAGAGAAGCAGATCAGATTTTCGATATTTCATGACTCGCGCTCGTCCGCTGTGTTATATATTGAAGACTGTTTAAACACATTTCATTTAATGTGCCCATATAACAAAGAATTCGGTAAGCAATGTTGACTCCAAATTGTTTCAAACGACGCGATCGTTTTATTTGAAATTAAGACGTACTGTTCATAACCCTTTATGCTTATAACGTAAATGGAAACAACAACAATCGTTATGCACTTGATTTTGTATTTTTATATTTTTTTTGCATTTTGTCATCTATTTAAAGAACTTAATAATCACTTTTAATCAATTCATTTACTTTGAAATGTTTACATGAATTTTATTTCGCTTTTAATTTTATAAATAATGTATATTATTCTGTTCACATGTATGTCTTTGGTTTTTTATATATTAATTAAAGACGGCCCAGATCTCTATTTTTATAATATAAAATTTTCAAAATAACACAGTTATGGTATTTTAAAACATTTTTGTTGTTTTTAAATAACTGTGCTTATCATTAGTAATATAATATTTTTAATGAATCAACCGTTTTTCACTTTTTTATATTTATAATAATAATAATATAAATATATATATACTAAAAGAAATAAATGTAAAATAAAAATAAATGTCCAACGTTTCTATTAATTTTACATAAATAATTAAAATAAAATAAATAAATAACATATAAAAGTATCCAACGTCCAAAATATACCATTCTTTATGGCAAACTTTGTCGGATTCATAATATTTTTGTTTATATATTCCATTAAATTCTGAAAAAGAAAACATGTTTTTTTACTACAAAGTATAGTAAATACTTTTACCATACTTTTTTCTCCGCGCGAATATACACGTGAATTCATCTTAATAATTATAATCATTATTTATAACTACGTCCAAATATATCTTTATGACTAAGGCAATTGCTCCGGAATATTTCAGAAACAATTTATTAGATCGCAACGTATGTGAAATTAAATTATGAATGTAAACGATCCCTTATTTTAATTACAAGAGAGTGACACGCGGAATATAATACGAGGATTATGGTACGTGCCGTCATATTCGAATTATTACACGCAACGCAAATAAGACTCAATCTTACACCGTTTTCTTATTCGTTTACAAAATATTGTAATATTTTCGCAATTCCGCGTTCCACGGCTTTTTCGTTCGTCACTTAATTTAAGTTCATTATAATTCATTCCAAACACTCATTTTACACAAACTGATCAGATTTAATGTAATTAACGATTTCAATCAACTTAGACGGTCATTAAACATTTATGTCGAGGTAAATGAGTCACGACAGGTTCCGACGTTTGTAATATTGTATGCACTCTTTCCCCATTCAATTAAGTTTTAATTTTCAAAATCAATTACTTTACTTTTAATAGAAATTTATTGACAGAAAATTTTTAAACGCACGTTTTAACGTTTGTTTAATTACGACACCTGTCCCACCCGCCCCTCGTCTTCATTTTTCCCGCAAATCGACCATAACGAATTAAAATTACAATCAAACAACGTCGTTTACGATTAATTTCCAATACGCATTTATTTACCCACAAATCACGAGAGTTATGACTCTTTCATCGTCGCGATATTTACTTCCTTTTACTCACTTCGAATAGAAGTACGCATTTATATAAAATCCAAAATTGGACGTCGACTTTTATCAAAATATATCAAATAAATAATAATAAAATCAACTGAATGCTCGATCACGATTTTGGTATGCATTCATTATATTACGTGTACATATCGTATAATACATTTCATAATAGATGTCCATCATAAAAGTTGCGCCACCCCGTTTATGCCGAAGTCGCGTGCATAAAATTTGAACTGAACCAACTGAACCCGCATATGTTTGGGCATAAAAATGCAATGATTGCGAATTTATATACCTTGACCACAAGATAAGTAATTACCAAGTCGCATAGTAAGCGCCGTCCGCGGTTCCTTAATGCGCGCGTGGTTTCTTCTCTTAATATATATATACATATATACCTATATAGCATTTCGAAAATCGTTCCATAAATGTCGATATCCTATCGCTCGGAAAGGCACGTTTCGCGTTGCCGTAAAACTGGCAATCGCAATTTAACTGCCAGTCATTCTCATTTGCTCGCGTCATTAAGGCCATCTCTTGGGTAAGACGATGAGCTTTGGTGTGTTGCTGCAGAAATGTTTCTTCTTGAAACCAGCAATAGATATTAAACGCGGACCACCTTATAGCGAAGGAATTATATTCATTTCTCTCTCCGATTCGGTCGGGCTCTTCGACTTCATCGACACTTTTTTGAACTTGGCCGGGCGTGCGTTGGTTTTATACTTTCAATAATTGACTTCATTAACCCCGAGAATTACTACTGCTTGCACAACTGTTATACATTTTTTCCGACCGACGAAATCCGATCGGTCGATTATACTTTCTTATACCGAATCAGACGCGGTCAACACCGGAGCAATTTCAGATCGAGTGTTTGGTTTAAGGAAACAAAGTTGGTACAAACCACGGAGGTGCAATTAACATTACGTCTCATTTTATTAACTGGTAATATTTTTTTCGGCCGCGTTATAAAATTGTTACTAGAATTGTTGGCGTTTATTGTATTTTACGCGATGACAATATTGTAGACAACTGCTGAAGAAAGTGTCTTAGATGTCACCATTTTATGACACAAAGTGACTTATTTAAGTCTCTGTCTTAATACAAAATATTGTGCATTAGATTAAGACACGTAGGCGTCTTAATTGAGTCGCTTTGAGTCTTAAACAAGACATGTGTATTATATGATTTTTAGCTGTGTAGAGCTAGGAATTCAAATTTAAAACTATAAAGATGAATTTTAAATTTTCATTCTTAAACATAATGATTATGTAATTTGATCGTACACTGAGAAAAAAATGTTTAACGATTTACTACATAATATATCAAAACTGGACGATACGTGAAAATACAATAAAAAATATTATATAATATAGTAAAACTGGCAATGCACATAATAATATATTCAAGAAAATTTTAATAATATATAATGTAGTATTTTTTTTGTTTTTCATGTATCGTCCACTTTTGGTATAATACACTGCTATAAATATATGATATATGTGTCTTATTTAAGACACTAAGTGACTGAATAAAGACGCCTAAATGTCTTAATCAAATACAGAATATCATGTATTAAGACAACTGATGACTTAAATAAGTCACTTCGTGTCTTAAAAAAGT
>JABFQC010006669.1:0-10609 GCA_022817085.1 Psilanteris sp. ZL-2020 | reverse complement strand
GAGAGAGACTGTGTCCGCTATCACAAATAAACTTGATTGGGTCATTTGTGTATACCAATGCTTGGATGTAGGTCTGCGTGATTTAGATGGCAAATTTACTGCAAATTCAAATAGCCTCCGTGAGGTCGAAAAACTGGTGCGCTCAAATTCTGCTTCACATCTCCCCCCTCATATTCCAGCTCGTCCCGATTGGGATAGAGAGTTGGCCATCACAGGGTTGAGCAACCAATGTGTCGGAAATATCCCTGATCTCTTGGTTCGACTGGCCGCAGTTTTAAACTTTGAATACCAGGATCATCTTATAGATGATTTTTATAGCCTGCCCTCGGTAATTGGTAAACCAAGGATATTCATACTCCGCCTCACCACCAGGAGATACAGAGATAGATGGCTACTCGCGAAGAGGAACAAACGTGATCTTTTCCTCAATGAGGTTTTTCCCTCTGAAGCTAAGAATCCTATATTTATTAACGAAAGATCTACTGCTGTTGAGAGAAGATGCTTCATTGAAGCGAAGGAATTCATGAAAAGAAACAACTTTCATGCCTGTTGGATGTCTAAAGGCCAGGTCTGTATTCGTGAGAATACACAAACAAAGGCGAAAAAATACCCACACGATTTCAGTGATGCCCTCTAGCCATGTTGGCGCTCGAATGAGCTCGTCACCTTTCTCGATTGCTCTTCCATGTGATCTCGACACAGGTATTCCCCCTCTCATGGCTCCTTCTCCCTCTACCTCAACTGCATCAAATCCCTTTTCCTCATAGCAATTACATCACCCTAAACCAATTTCAAGTGATCTCAACGTAGATTCGGTATCCGTCAAGGCCTGTCATGTTAACACACAGTCCTTAAACGATATTGCACATTTCGAGTCTCTCCGCATCATGGCATTGGAACGCACACCAAATCTATTGGAGTTTCTAAAACGTGGCTGTATGAGACCACTCCTGATAGCAAAATTGCTCTGATGGGATATGTTGTAATTCGATCTGACAGAATTGGACACAGAGGCGGTGGAGTCTGTCTTTATATACACAATTCTCTCTCTTCCCACAAACTCATCTCATCGAATAATTCTCCTCCTTGTCCTCAAACCGAAACTGATTTTCTGATAGTCAAAGTGTACACTGGCAATACATCAATTCATATTGGTGTGGCTTATCGCCCACCCAACGCACCACTCCCCACCATCTTTACTGATGCTATTTCTCCGGTTGCTCACTTGTTCACGCGCATAATTATCATGGGCGATTTCAATTGTAATTTACTCGTACCCATAATTGATTCTCGATTTATTCAGTCTTTCGCATCCATGTTGGATCCATTGATTGTAAATAGTAATTTTCCCACTCACCATACCTCTGACTCTCTCACCCTATTAAATTTATGCATTATTGACTCCAAAACCAATTTTGTAAACTACTCCCAATACGGTTATCCTTTTCTTTCGGGACACGAAATGATACTATTGGAATATAAATTATCTGTCATACAAAATCTTCCCAAATCAGTGTCGGTCAGAAACTTTAAAGATATTGACAAGCATAAATTAAAGGCGACTATCTCTAAATCCAAACAACACCACCCCTTAGACATCACATCACTGGATTCCTCCGTTCGTTCTTTAAATCATGTCATTCTCCTAATTAATACTTGCGCTCCACTGAAAACTGTTTTTCTTAAAAATCCACCTGCTCCGTGGATCACTGATGAAATTAAAAGAGAAATATCTTATAGAAACAAATTTCGCAATTATTACAGGAATTTCAAGTCCTCTTATTACTTTGAACTCTTTAGACACCAGAGAAATAAACTCAAACTGATGATTTGTGAATGTAAATCTCATTACTTTGCAACTATTCTGGAATATACCACATTAATACGCAGACTCTCGTAAACTTTGGAGAAAACTGAGATCTTTGGGTGTGGTTGATTCTGATTCTTCTCATTCACCCCTGTACATCTCTGCTACTGAAATTAATGATTTTTTCATTGAATCGATTGAAAAACTCACATATATCAATGTACTCCATTACTTTTTCCTACTACAAGATACACTTCTAAAACTTTCTACTTTGTACCGATTTTAGATTGCCAACTTATTAAACTGATAAACACTGGCGCTTCCAACTCTGTGGGGGTAGATGGGATTCCCCATTCTTTTTATACCAAGTTTTTACCTTCACTTTCATCAGAGATACTTACTATTCTAAATCGCTCCTTGCTCACTTCCTTCTCTGTGCAAGCCTGCCTATCCCCATCCCCAAAATATCCAAGTCCTTTCTCCCTGAACATTTTAGGTCCATCTCCATCCTATGCTCCCTATCAAAGATACTGGAAAAAATTGTTTATGGACAGTTATTAAATCATTTATCTTCAATCAACTTTCTTGATACATATCAATCCGGCTTTAAAAAAGGGTATTCTACACAAAGTGCACTTCTTAAACTCACAGATAACATCTGTATTTAAGTTTTGGAAATATACGTCTAGTTTCGTTTATTTAATAATAATATTTTAGTTATATTTTAATCATCGTTTTCCGTCTCGTTTAAATAAATGTTATCAGTTATACAAAAATATGATTATATATGATTGCAGCGCCGTAAATAATAAAAGTATACTGATAGAAATGATGTATTAAAAATTGTGTGTGACCGCACTGGCATGTTGTAAGTATTAAATATTCAGAAATATTTAATATTGATTTGTAGTTTAAGTAAGAAATGAACTATATTATTCTAAATTTTACATAAATAATAAAATATTAAACATTACATAAATAATTTCATTATTTCTTTGTTAATTTTGAGTATTCCATTTATAAATTCTATCTTTTTTCTCTCCTCTCCTCTCCTTTCACTAACACATAATCACCCATGGAATGGAAAACGATAGAAGTCTATAGAGAACTATACACTGAGAAATAAATCTTTGATAATACTATTCTAGTTATGATGAACATGTTTTATTGTATACATTACCAGATTTTTGTAACCATTACCAGAATTCTGGAAGTCGTTACAATAATATATGCTTTTACCCAAATGATGATGTCAAGGACAATTGTGTAACGATTACCATAAATTCTGGTAATCGTTACCAGAATTTTTTCTCTGTATAGAATACAATTCAACGCTCTAATTATTGTTTTAGGTTATGAAAAAAGTTACGATAAACGAATACTTTAAAAAATTCCATTGTATTCGAATAAAAAAAATAGTTTTTTGTAGTAGTAAAACAATAAAAAATATAAAAAGTTTACTCAATATTACTGGGAATCCTTATTAATAATCCGAATAATACAATCTGATGTTTGTTATATAATTAATTTTGGCAATACCTTTTTTTCCGGCAAAGGCGGAAACTATATATTAAGGAGTTAAGCAACATTGGCGGCGGCTGTTACCCGGATGGGTGACCGTATAAAAGTTCATAGAAGTTGTTTTATAATGATTAAAATACGTTTTCAGATATTATCATATATAAACAATTTAATAATTATTTATTTTTTTTGTTTAAATTAATTTTTTGTTTAAAAAAATCAAGCTTGGGCCAAGCATGGCCCAATATGCCAACGGTCGGCTGCCAATGTTGGGCCAGAGGTAACTGGCGTTACATCCCGACGATGGGCCATCATTGGCAACTAACGGTCAGCCAACCGTCGACAGTGTTGGGCCAAGCTTATGCCGTGTGTTTTTTTCTACATTGGTAATCATTACACGAATAATTCATGTTACATATTAGACAAATTAACACATGTGCATGATTTTAGAAACAAACACACATAATATAGTAAATTAAAAACTTTTATATATAATGCACCCTCAAAAATATTCTACCTGTGAGAAACACTAACATTAGAGCTACGCCACCTATGAATTTTGTTTTATACTTTACAATACCATACACCAATTGCTCGAAATACAAAATTGCAACTTACCGTATTTATACGTACACGGAGAAAACGTTTTATCAAACATTACTATATTTACTACTACTCGTAAGATAGAGTTTTTGAAAATAAAGATTTTACTATATTTAATTTCAGTATTGCAGACCTCCTACGAAAAATTACTATATTATATAGTAATCTATATAGTAATAAAAAGTATTATTTTCATTTTTAATAGCCTCATCCTACGTGTAGTAGTAAATATATAGTATTTTTTTGATAAAACGTTTTCTCCATGTACTGAGATCGATTACAACTTGATTACATATATTATTACAAAACACGTTATATTTTTTCTAACGTAAATGGCATTAATTGAAAAATGTATAACATAAATTACAACTTGTTTTGGATATATAACACTACCGTCATAAGATTCATCGTAAACGTTGTAATATTTCATATATTATTTCTCTCATAATATTCTTCCGAATTAAAATTGCACAACTTTCGCGTAGAAATAATAAGGATTTTTGCTTATACAGCATAGACGCGTAGCAACACTGCAATTTCGGTATGAAATCGTGCTTTTATTATTATTCGATTCTGATATGCTTATTTAGTATGACATATTTAATTCACTGATTAAGTTTGATTTCATACAATCTTAGTATCATACAATAAAAAAAAGTTTTGTTTTGCTTCATATTATTTCAGAAAGGAAGTACCAGTATTAATTCAAGTCCAAACAATCAAGCTAATTCAGGAAGTATAGACAAGAAGCAACCATCGCAATTATCATTCCATTTTGCCAAAATTAATCGAGCATACCACTGTCGCTATCCAACACAACCTTCAACTACACAGCAACGAAATATTTATCAAGTATCGGATGCAATAGGACGAAGTACACGTAAGTATTTACTATACTGATAAGCAGTGATGCCAGAATGCGTACAGCGCCTCCATATCCCCCAATATTAACAGAATACTCTATCAATGCTATACAGTGGAGCCGCTGTACGCATTCTGTCATCACTGCTGATAAGGCATTACGGAACGTTATATATATATTTGGAAACTAATTGCAAAAAAAATTAAAAAATGATTAACACATTATACTTAGTTTAGTTAATTTTTAAATTTTTGTAAAATTGTAAATTATATAAATAAATAAAAAAACAATTCATTATACTACTCAGAAATGTTACATTATTTTTTTATTCAATTGTAATATATTAAATAATAAGTCTTATTTAGTACACGGAGAAAAATAAAATTAAAATTTTACTATAAAATAAACGAAGCTGACCCTGGAAGGAACAAACTTCAAATTTGTCTAATAAATTATGGTAAAATAGTAGCATAAACAAGAAAGAAAATACTATGTTTATGCCACTATTTTACCATAATTTATTAGACAAATTTGATGTTTGTTCCTTCCAGGGTCAGCTTCGTTTATTTTATAGTAAAATTTCAATTTTATTTTTCTCCGTGTAGATAAAATATAATTACAAATTTAATTATTACAAAAATTTACAAGTTTATTAATTAAACACAAATGTAAAGATTTTTTGGATTTATTATATATATTATAAATATATAAATATAATAATTTTGGAACTGAGTTTATAAATAAAGGGGGAATGTGCGACCAATATGAATTCATAAACACTGAATTATCGTCTCATTATTCGTAATAACAACGATTTGTTACTCATTTAATGAATTCGAGTATTCATTTAAATTGTTTACAATGTTGTGTATCACATATATTTGAAGTTAATTAATTTCATAAATCAATCTCACTATGATAATTCTCTATTATTGTCCATATTAAATTGTAAATTTCCAAACCAATAACAATTTTAGTAGGTTTGTCTACTCAAAAGGCTAATTTAGTAATTTAGGTAATTATTAGTGAAGACAGAAAATTTAATGCAAGTAATTTATATTAAATAATTCTTTTGAACCTAAAATTTGTTTAAACAATTTTTGTTATAATTTGTTTTCTTATCGCGATAATTATATAGTCGCATATAAAGTTAAACCAATATATTACGCCAGCACTCAGCCAGTACTGTACCCATAACATGGAAAAATTTCACAGTAAATTTATCAACTCGTATAATATCTCCAGTACAGGTTCGATACTGGATCGACAGTTCGGACAGTACTGATGGTCAACTGTTCTCAGCAAGTACTGTGTCTGTCCTTGCTCGTTTGTCAATTACGGCAAACTACTGAATTTTTATACATGGGTATATAATTCTTAAATGTAATTAAATATACACATATTAAGGAAAGGGGAAGGGGGAGAATATTTAATTCGAAGTTAAAATGATATGTGGATTTGATAAAATGATTTTAATGGCAATAATTTGAGCCTCCTTTTATCCTTGAAATGTGCCAAAATTGAAATTTCCGCACTTTTGAGTTAGAAAGGAGGCTTAAAATTCTGACTCGGGGATTAGCAAAATAAAATGTAATTGAAATGTAAATTTCAAATTTCTAATTTCAATGTAAACTCGTGTTTACATATATAAATAAATAATACAAGGTCTCTTCTTATTTTTCAGATGTAAGCAAATCAATCCATAACGGTGTGTCCAGTAATCAACAACGGAATCAACAAAGCATTACTAAGATGTTACTTCTCATAAGTACAGTTTTCATCTTATTAAATTTACCGAGGTATTCGCCAAAATTTTGTCTTCCATTTTTATGCATAGAATCGCGAAAAGTAAATTTTACTGTTTACGAAATAATATAGACACGGAGAAAAATATTTAGGACATTTTACTATAAAAGAAAACAATATACTCTCAAAACATTCAATTTGACTTATAAATTATAGTAAAAATGTACCAAATAAATGTTTTCATCTTGTGTATGATATATTTTTACTATAATTCAATTTATAATAAACTTACCTAGATTATTTTTCTCCGTGTATATGTTGAACATGTATGCACTAAACTTTCACATTTTATGTTGTGTAATAATATATACACAGAAAAAAATAGTCTTGTCTGAAACAGTGAATCTATCAACGGGAAATATAATAGTCAAAATCTGTCAATAATGTTGTCACCCTTTAACCTTAAATTGACTTATTCAACAACTTTATTGTCAACGTATGACAATCAGATAGCTTGTTCGTATATTAATACTTTTGGTGACTCAGTTAGTCAAAGATTGACGAAATGTGACAAACTTTTTTTTCTGTGTACACATATTTTTTGTAATAAAATATATATTATTTATATAAAGTTTAATAGTAAATTTAATTTAATACGACTAATAAATTTGATTAATTTGACTAATATTTTGGATGTACAAGAAGGAAATGTAATATTTTACATACTCCAAGTAAAACTTGAAACATTTTAGCACAATAAAACCACTAAGGATTTTACGAAATATGTGCATAACAAAGATGCAAGTCAATTTATTGAAATGAGACATACATTCAACTTATTAACGTTTAAATTTAATACTTCAAATGGCTAATTTAAAACTTAATGTATAAAAGAAATAAAAGGATAAGTTAAAGCTACCCCAACAAATGTAAAATAATCGCAATGAGCCGAGATTTGATGTTATTACATTAATAATAATAATTATACAAAGAAGAAAATATATAAATACTCTGAAAGTAGAAACTAATTATAAAGCAATTAAAAATTACAATAAAAAAATAAAAAACGTGCATCAATATGTTTATGAGTACGAAGTTTGTAATTGTATATTTGTTATTTTTATTTGTGTATTTTTACACAGGATTAATTAATTGCCCCAGACATGTAATTAAAAACATTCATGATTGTATATAAGTTTAAAATGTTTTGTTAAAACATTTTTGTTATGCATATTGAACAAAAAATTGAAATGTCAAACATATATAACCAGCGGCTATATTGCATACCTAAAAATTCAACAAGTACACCTGTATGTCTACCAAACTTGAACAAATTTCCTTTTACATGATATTAGCGCGGTAGATATATGAACATTTATATTAGTACAATAAAATAAACCGGAAATTGCAGAAGAACAATATCAAGGGATGCCACAGCGCACCGACAAGCCAATAATGTACTACGACACTGGCGTCGTCGGCGCTGAACACCCTATTTAATGGAGTTTTTTTTATTTTATTACTGGGGTATAATGTACATTATATATTACGTAATAGAAATATCGGTATTCTAACCAATAACACGCTAAGCCTTATATATATAAGTATAACGACATTTCGAGGACAGCAACTTTTTGACCCCCTAGGTACGGCCCTGAAAACAATCTTTTTGTAGAAAATATGGCGGAGCACATCGGCCGGCCTTTCCCTTACCGAAAAAACTCTCACCTGTTAAACATAACTATCAATTTAAGCATTATTTCAAACGTTCAAGATAATATTATTCAATCTAGCACTAAATACTATCAACTTATGCGTAATATGAACTTGAACGTTTGAAATAATGTTCTAGTTAGAATTTTTTCTGTAAGGATTGGTCACCCTCACAAAGGGATGCCCCCCCCCCCCCCCCCCTCATGTAAAAAAAAATTTAAAGTTAATCATTTTAAATTTTATACATTTTATACATTCAATTTGAAAAGTTTCTTCCTGCAATAATTAAATTTGTGCTTACAACATGCAGACAATATTTTTGTGAATCAGTGGCCAGTCAAGTGCATAAAACAAATCCTCTTACGCATATTTAAAAACTGGAGCAATTATATATCATATACTCAATGTGTTGTTTTTGCTGTATAAGTTAGATACGTAAAAGTATCGTTAAACTCAAAAATGGTATTCATATCTGCAGCGTTCAATTTTTATAAGCAAATGTGTCATGTAAAAGTTTACTTATAATCTAATGATATCCAAAAATAATTCGTCTGTCTATCATTCAAAAAGTAATTACAACAATTTCTGATTATAAACCCGTTGACCAATACTTGTTCAAGTATATCCTTTCTTGTACATAAATAACAAATGTTTAAGCTTTGGTAAGATAGCCTTAACTCTAGACCATTTGTCTGATCTTATTTGTAACACTATATATAATAAAATCAAAGCATTTTAGTTAGCATTATATGGTGACTTTAAAATACTGACATAAACGGAAGTTCTCTTCAAATTACAAAACACAGAACAGACTCGTTTTCGAGGTGATACAAATTAAATTTAAAAATTTAAATTTATTATAAAAAATAATTTCCCATCATCAAGAAATGTTTACAAATACTTGTATTTTATAAAAAAACAAATCTTAAGATCGTAATAAAAAAAGCACTGTTCCGTTACATTAGACTTGAGGAACCCCCTTAAGAAATGTCAAGCAAAAAAATTATGGATTTTATTAGGAAATTATAAAATTTAATTTTCAGCAATTTACATTTGTAAGGTGTTAAAATCAATGTATTTAAAAAAATGAGATGCGGTGAATGTGATTTTTATAAATAAAATCATTTCGACAAGAGGGTATAACATAACAGATAATAGAATTATACTAAAGTGAAATAATATCCCCCGTAAATTTTTAAATTTCATGAAAAAATATTTATGTTCGCTTTAAATATGTATATATATATATATTGGAGTGTTCCTTATTACGTTTTTGATAAGTAACACTGGTTAGTGTTTCAAAACAGTTTCAAAAAAGTTTCCAAAATGAAGCATATTTTTCATATAGTAATAGAGTGCTTAGAAATGGCAAATAACATTCATTTTCATTATATGTACATAAATATATTACAAAGTTTATCCTGTGAGCATTTATATATTAAAAATTATAAATATTACATAAGAAATTGTAATTAAGTTTTAATATTTTATTTCCATTGTTTTTAAAATACAATATCAAGAATAAAATTAAAGGCACCATGAAAGTATATGATATATTAAAACATATATTATTTTTTATTTTTTTTTAAATTAAATATTAAACATAAAAACGCAGCATATTAAAAATTAAACAAATATTTTTTTTTGAAAAGATTATTTTTATAAGGTTAATTTAGAATATTTGTTTTATAAAACAAACATAGCTCGTATACAACCCATGTGGAAATGACAATACGAGCCGATACTGGCACGATACTGATGCCTGTATTGCCAGTATTGGTAGTCTACTGGCATCCAGTGTCGCGCCACTGTCGAAATGATAACGTCGTTTGGAGTACGGTCCAGTATTCATACACCACGGATTTAGTACTGGTTTACTATCTCGCCAGTACAGGCGAAGTGCCGATATACTATTGAATTAGTAGTATCCCAAGTGGAAATTGCCAAACGGCCCACTACTGGGCCGATACCGGTGCCAGAGCTGCCGATACTGGGCCAGTATGGAAATGATAACGCCGCCCGGACTACGGCTCAGACATCAAAAAATGACTGGCTCGATACTGGCTAACCGCTGCAACGATTCTGGCCCAAAGCCGGCTGATAACAAAATTAATCGTTTGCCAGAAATGAATTTCACCTGGCCTATTACTGGCTTTCTGCTGGTGCCAGAGGTAAAACTACGTTTTGCCAACACTCGGCCAGTATAAAAAAAAAAAAAAAAAAAAAAAATTAAATGTTTAGATTGATTCAAACCCACTATATTAGTATGGAACAGAAGATATAATACTTTTCTCTAAATAACTTTAAAAAACGGTCACCTATCCAAGTAACGAACATCGCCAATGTTGCTTAACTTA
>JABFQC010006668.1:0-10610 GCA_022817085.1 Psilanteris sp. ZL-2020 | reverse complement strand
CTGCATAAGGATTCACGAATTATAATTATTAATGTTCGATATTCGTATCGGAAATTTCAGTATAATTATTATGTATATATACCTAATTGAAAGTGAATAAACTAAAATAAACTTTGAAATTGTAGTCTTTGTTTCAATTAAATGATTATGAGTTTATAAATTTCTTAATATTTTACAACCGATTAGTACTATTTTCTATAATAATCTTCTTAGTCATATTTTAGAAAAAAAAACACGTCACGCAAATTATTGTATCCGTGGGAATAGAAACAGTAGTATTCTAAATGTGCCAGAAGCTCTATTCTATTGTCATTGACGAGTCCTAATTACAATTTGTGGTTATTAGCTATACGTATAAAAATAAAAATCCTAAGATAATGTAATGTTTTGTAATGCATTACATTGTGCAATGTAAATTGCCTTAACAAATATATGATTTATTTACAAGTGTATAAGATGAAAAAAATGTATAATAAAACAATCAGATTTTTTTTTATAAACATTGCTTTTCATGATTAACTTTACTGGATGATATATTTTACATACTTTTTTTATTATCATTAATTATCGTATTATTTTCTGTTATCATTGAAAAAATGCAATCCTAATATATATGACTTCCAATTTAATATACATATATTTTTAACATAAGAAAAGTAATAATAAATTAAACCGAAGCAAAAATTGAAAATAAACCTAGACAATACAATTCAGTTTTGCGCTAATTAGAATTAATAATGTAAAACATATAATGAAGTAAAGTTTTAAACTATAAATATTTCACCCCATTAATAGTTATTTAAAGATAAAAAACTAATAAAATCATTCAAATTAGGTCACTATAAGCGCAAAGCTTTATAATAATAAAATACAATTTACTTTGCACGATTATATTTATACAACAAATCATAAATAAAATACAAATAACACATAAATCAGAACGAGGTAAAACAAAAAAATAAATATTATATAATTTGCGTATTAACTTTCAATTAGATTTAAATGTTACCACCAATACCTTCAATCGCGACTGCATTATTTAATATTGCTTCTCCTCAAAATATCATCATAGCATTACACAATGCGCAACACTCGCATTACGTACATACAATTATATATACAATCTACATTATATCACAGTTCACCGATTCCATAATTTCACGACGACAGAATTAATAATGGTAATTATTTTAAGTTGTTCCTACGGGCATATCGCCGAGCTAATTTATCGATGAATATAAAGATTAGAAAATGAGTTAATCGATTAGATAAAGGATTGGTGTAATTGCGCGGAGGAAGAAAAGGACGAACGGATGGCCGTATACGCGCGACGCGACCGAGCCATCGAGCCGAAAGGAGACGGAGCATCGGAGATATAGTTTTTTAACGGAAGGTGTTTGTAATCGTGACGACGCAAGTAAATGTTCATAATACCATAATGGGTGAAGAAAACTCGAACAGCAGTCGATTCCTTAGGCACTCGGCTTCCGTTATGGTTCAGATGATCTTCTCTACAGTATACGGTATAATAGCACAAGAAACGCCGTTTCCTGGAATTGTTCACTCGAGACGACTCGCAGCTATAAAAGAATTGACGCAAATGGCAGATCGACTTCAGAATTGATCTTTGCCGTCATATTTTATAATTATAAATCAATCATAAAAACCAGAACTAATCGCAATGCTCGGAGCGAGGTTATAATTATCGATTATTATAAATCGCAGTCACCGACGTGTAGTCGATTATGAATGAAAGTTTTTATTTCGAAAACAATAGAAAAAGTCGAAAGTCCAAAAAACGAGACAATGAACTTTCGTTCGCGCGCCCGTACTTTTCGAAGGATCGACCGAACGTTACGGATGTATAGAAAGTGAGATAATCGACGTTTCCGTGCGCGAATGATGTGAACAATTTATGCTAATCGTTGAATGTTGAAGAGAAAATTATGCTGATTTCCGCACACATTCCCGGAATAATGCCACGTTCGAGAAATTAATAAACGCGATCGCGTTTGATTAATGCAAAATTAGAAACAAATATGTATTCAAATTCGATTAAATTGCGACTCGGTAACGGAGCAATAGATTTTTATTGTCGAATAAATCTGTCGCGTTCGTTATGAACTGAACGATTTTCTGCGACAAAAGTAACGAATTTGGAACGTTGCGTCATTGTACAAATAAATAACTATTGTATAAATTTGAATAATTTTTCTATCGCGATCGATTTCCGCTCGTATTATAAATACTGTTTATTTAGAAATGCGAATTTTAATGGAAATAATGATTATATAATCGAAAAATAAATTTATTTCTTTGGACACTTTAGTTGTCGACATAGAAAATATGTCTTTTTAAAAGATGAAAGTTTAAAAATTATGTTACAAGAAATTATAAATATGTTCGAAACGTTCCGTCGATCGACGTTTGTCGCGACATTCAGCAATGGAATTTTTTCAACCGTGTAGAAATCGAAAAAGTAAATGAAAACATTTTAATTAAACTATTTTTGATGACTTCAGTTGATTATTAGTGGTGGATTAAAATAATAAAAGTATAAAAAATGATCATAAAACAGAATCATATATTTAATTATCTTCAATTATATAAAATGTATTTTTATAAATTCAAAAATGTATATATAATTATACGTTAATGATCATTAATTAAAAGAATGAATATAAAAATGAAATTATTCATTTCCCACATAATAAATACTGATTTGTTTTAAATAACTAGCTTATATTGACCCTTTTACGATTGCAAGTCTAGAAAAGATGCAAATGCATACCTGAGACTAAAGATAGAAAGAGATAGAGATGCCGAGTGTGATAGGATCTTCCGAAACAGGACCAAATCTACGCCGTCGGGTTTCTCTTTAATAATCTTGAAGGTCGACAAGATGATCGTAGGATTTCCGGTCGCACGATCGTAACGGTCAAAATAATTAATGTTTCAAAGCAAACCTAATATAGGTGTGTATATTTTTGTATGTTGGCAATCATCTTTGCATCATTTTATATAATACGAATTGATTGGGTTGTATCGGATAACAAATTTGAATTATCACAGGTTATCACGTTGTCTGTGTATTAATAAATTTTATACTTTTCTATGACAGCAACAGTTTCTCATTCACTGTCACGTAAATTTATTTTTAACAACTGTTTTATGAACGGAAATATTATCTTTCACAATCACCACCATCTTTATGAACTTCATTTATTATATTTCGTTGCATATAAAACTTTTATAACTTTAATAAAATATGTCTCAAGTTAAGAAATCCAAAATATTAAAAAGAAGTAGTCGCGATCTGAAAAAAATCGTAAAACATTAATGCATTACAAATTGTTATATGAAATGATTATTATTCTTTTAGTCTGACTAAATTTTTGATGTGTAATGTTGAATGTTTAAAATTATTAATATTTTATTTATTTAAATTTAGTATATTATAAGACGTATTTATATGTGAAATAGTCAAGATGTTTTTTTATTTAAAAATCCAATTTTATATAAAAATATTTTATATACGAATAATTAAATTGATTAAATATGATTGTTTAATTGTTTAAAAGAATATATAGTACTAAAAGTTGGAACAAGTCATAACAGGAATGTTAAAGTAAATACCTACAAATAAAGAAAAGAATAGAATTTAACTGAAGAAAAGGGTACTAATACAGTTTATGAATGTGACATTTCTGAAGTGAAAAATGAATGCATGATGGTATAGGTATAGAAAAACCAAACGAGACCAAAATTCAGCCTTTTTAGATCCTTGGACCAATTTACTTTATTTCCCATTGTAACATACATGTCAACGATAACTTTAAATATTTCTTTTAAACTATTAATCAAATTTGAGTATTTTTCAAATAAATACCATTCAACACTAATATTCACGAATGCAATATTTCTTTATAATTATAAAAAGTGTACTGTAGTTGATTCAAAAGTTATTTTTAATTTTTAAATTAATTATAAAATATACCGTTTAAAAATAAATTGTAGTAATATTTTAACGACATCCTCCATAAAAAATGAACATACATCAATACACACTTTTATAAAAATAGATTAAAAACCAAGATTTTAATGTCTTGGAACAAAATAAATATATAAACACGCGACATGAAACAATTTATGATGAGTTTAATTTTATGAGTTTATATTTGTGTTTTTTAAGTATGTTACAGAAATTATTAAATCTTGAACTTAAACAATAATTCAAGCGGTTTAATGCTTTTCAAACAACATCCACAAGCACACTAAAAAAACTAAATTTATTATTATCCATGTATATATGTATATAAACATAATAACACGATTAATTACAAACCAAACTCAAATGCACTATTATAACAAGTGTCTTACATTTAGATATTTTCAAGATAAAAACATAATAATGCCAAATATTAAGAAACATAATATTACGAAACATATTATTATTCATTATTATTTAATCATTAGATTAAAGAAATTCTTTGATAATTGTTTCGTATGAAAGTGTTTTAAAATAAAAGATACTACCGATGTTTACATCGTAATAATGTCTATACATAAAGCAATATTACAATTTTGTTTAGAACTATCACTATATAATTCACTTAAATATGTTAACGCAAATAATTTTTTAACAAAAAATTATCCTTGTTTCACCATTCCAGATTATAACATCGTAAAACTCATTTCTATTCCGTTACGAAGTTCTTCGAGTACTCCAATCCTGTAAAATCCAGGCCTTTCATTATTGTTATTATTATTATGTCGTCCTTTGATAAATGAAGTTTTTACATTTTCACACAAATCGAATAAAAGATGTTTCTTTTTCACATTCAAATTAGATACGCTTAAACGTTTAGCCAAATTTTAAGAAGTTCGCTCGTATAACGAATCAATAGCTTGCATCTTTTCACAACTACATAATGACAAAATATCACTATTAGCTGCGAATTGTAGCGTGTCTTGGAGAAATCACGTGCTACACTTTCCTGGCGCACGATTTTCGAAGGAAGCGAAAGACATTAAATATGGGTCAGTGGACTTATTTGTGACAGTGAAAAATGAAAAAAGATGAAAGGAAAATGAAACGTTCTCACATTCGATCAAAAACAGAACGAAACGAGTTTTTTCGTGTCTGTCAAGTGGCGCTCCGCTGGACATGCCTTTGAATCACACGTATAAATTATTACTATTTTTGCATCGTTTATCTTTATTCTTATATACTTTGTACTTTTTTCATGTCGGTGCATCGTAAATAATATTTTTACGAGAAGAAGAAAGAGACATATTTCGCTTTACGAGCGTTTCATTGTCATAAATGAATTGATAGCTAAAGCGTTGGCTGCGTTTGGTTTATTAAACCTTAAGCAAACATTAATCTTCGCGAACCAACTATGTGTCTTGCAGGTAAAAATTAATTCACCGAACCTTTATTATTATCAAGTATATTGATTCGCCGTAAACGACGAGAGACCTTAATTTGTATCCCGGAATATGTCATTTTACGAATCACTATCACGCACGATTTTAATGCAAAACAACTGAGTAAACGTCGTATATCTTCGTATATGATAAACAAAATAAAAAACTTGACACAAAAAAATATAAATAAATATTACTTGCGCCCCGCGTTTAGCCGATAATATTTCAACGTTGCAGCTGGTAGTATCTTATTTTCTTATACCCACGCGTATATAGGTATATTTCTGATATATTTAAAGAACGATATACGTGGTCCGCTCATTAATTAATATGTTACGTAACGCGATGCTACGGATATTAATATGAACAAGGAAATTGAAAAACGAAGGCAGATATAGTGAAGTGGTCGGGCATCGCGAGTTTATTACCTACATTTACGTGTACTTTTGTAAGTTACTATTATACGGGTGACCACCGTTTTGTGGCACATACATTACGTTAAAGCACGTTACGTTACCTACATACATTATATGAGGGGGGTTTAAGTGACTCGTGTATATTTAACCGTGCCTGCGCCATTTCACCATTTCCTAATTCACAGACTTGTCCGCTATACGGAAACGCACCTGCATTCCATCTGGCACATGCTTCGTTTAGCGACTAGAAGATACGATGCTACATTATGTCGTGTCACCTTGTTTCCATATTTTGTACGAACAAGCATAAGATTAATCTGCGCATTCCTTAACCACACGTTCGAAAAGGACCCTTACTTTTATGAACACCACCTAAATTAGTTTATTTTCTTAATTAGAATCGTTCCGAAAATTTGCCTCGTCGTGCCGCATTAACGACAAGCTCGATATTAACGTAGTTATAAAAGATTAATAAATATTTTCATTGCGCATTCGTATCGCTTTTCCGTTGCGTCCATTGATTGCCCGCGAGTATGCTAACTGGGAATTGGAGCGGAATTAATCGAAAATGGAAGGAGCTTGGCCGAAGCTGTTTTAATTTTAAATAAATAAAATAAATTTGGACACGTTGAAGGGATTACAAAATTGGCGACAAATTATTGATCGAGTGGCGTATAAATGTTTCTGCTTAGCTTGTTTGTAATTTTTATTTTCACAACGCGTTCTCGAAAAGCTTTTTGTTCCCCGTGAACCGAGAAGTCGAATAACCAATAACTGTTCAAGGAAGGGAATTAGTTTTCTTTTTGTTACGGCATCATTGTTCTTCGGTAAAAAGTACACTATTTTCGTTACTTTTTCTTTTTTGATTTGTATTAAAAATAACATTTTACTTTAATTATAAACGAAAACGAATAGAGTTGCAGTTTGAATTTGGATATTGACGAACGTTACGTCAGAGCGTTTGGTATCCTTTTTTTTTTTTCAAGTACGAATGCAAACAGCGCGATCGCGGAATGATTGTTTTTGCGAAAAAATTGTTCTTTAAACAACTTCTGGGTAATACCGATAAAGCAACTTTTCGAATCAACTTTGACCTATTTCGAAGCAGAAGTTAATTATTAGACGCCTTTCTGTAATAAATAATTGCGGACCGGAAATTTGACAGTATAAAGATGTAAACAATTCGCCGAAAATGTACAAAAAATTGTGCAATTGAATGCGCCGCGCGTTAACGAAGGCTCGTATTTTTATTTAAATAAACTCTGCATCCAATCACTTTAACCTCAAATTCTACACAAACCTTCTGCAAACAAGGAAAGCGCGCGACCAGCAAGGAAGCCGTTTACGTGGTACATAACACCGATACTTGTCAAACACTGTATTTCCATACAGTGGTACTATGCGGCCATACTTGGTTCAACAGATCTAATGTAAATCAAGGCGCACGTACACGCCTTCTGCCGGCAAATGCGTTTACATTTACGGCTTCGCGAAATGGAGACGCGACATACTCGCGCGAGTTTTCCTTTCTTATTTCCATCCAAAGTCTCTCCGACTCTTGATCTCTCTATTATGCCTTCATGAAGAATTAATGCTACACTTGATTCGATTCAATGAGGTAGCTGATTTCACGATTTGACATGTGTTTTAACGTTATTCTTACAAGCGCGACAATTTCCAAACGAAGTTGACCGACGCAGTTTCTGGAATTAGTTTTGTTTTTTATTTTACATTTTTTGGATTCAAATGTTCGTTTCAAATTTCCTTGATAAATCTAAGTTTATAGCACGGCTTTTATCTCGGTATACTGGTTTTAATCTGTGTATTTAAAGAAAAGCAATCAATAAATTTATATACTAAACATCTGATCAATACGTTAATCCGAGTTAACTGGTATACTTTATATTTGAGATGTGGGTGTATTAAAATTAATTTTAATTCGATTTTTATTGTAACACGTAAATGCAAAATATGTTAAGCGAGGAAGTTAGTTAAATTTTTGTTTATTTGTAAATTGTTTATGTGAAATTATTTCTTTGAATTTCTAGCGAACACATACATCAATTGATGTGATATATATATTATTCTCGCAATTATACAATGCGACTAGATTAACATCACTCACGTATAGGTTATGTATTAGAAAAAATGATTTTGTAAATTATCAGTATTATAATATAAATTTTATTAATATTGGATTGAATATGAAAACAAAGGTGCAAAAATTATCTTATACATAATACAACATTTCTGAATCAAAACATTTTAATGTTTTGTCTTAAATTCATATTTGTATATAACAAAATTAAGAATGAATATTAAGTTTGGCATATTTTAAGTATTATGGAGCGGAGTTTAATATACAATTGTAATTATTAACAAACAATTTAAGTTATCCCATTTAAAAGAGTAGGTTTAGCACTAGATTTAGATTAGATTATATTGGAAATCATTTGTAATATATATCTTAATTTTTTTGTTTTATTTCATTATTATTAATATAACTATAAATTAGAAAAAATTATGTCAGATCAATATATATATTTATATATATATATATATATATAAAAGATTCATATTATCATTATTCAACGCACGAAAAATTAATGGAATGACTTCTGAACGGTTCAACTATCGATAATAGGTTTTAAAAGGATATTAATTAGTTATTCAATATGAAAAATTGGTATTTAAAATGAAGCAATAATAAATTCAAAGTTTTTGGAATTAAAGTTATAATGGTAATTAATGTTTATATATTAATATTACTTTAAGATTACTTTTTTTCAAATTATATCACTTAATGTAGATAAAAATATTCCATATATGCTTCAATTTAAATCTGTCTAGAGTTTACATAATTCTGCTACTTATGACAGATCCATATAGAGTCATTGCCTGTTACATCGTTCGCAGGTATATCATCGAAATAAACATAAATTAATACGTACAAATATTTTTTTTTACAAAATAATACGATTTATATCACATAAATGCATGCAAATTTATAAATTAACTGACTTAACTTAATTCCAAGTCCTAAATAGGATGATCGTTATTACTTTTAAACATATATAATATACTTGAAATTTAATTTTTAACTCACAAAAAAATAAAATGAATTTCAACACGTCAAAAAAGTTTACTCTACATATAAATGAGATTTTATATTTTATTATTCAATTAAAAAAAAAACCTCGCGTTTAGTCCTTTTAACAAGTTTTTTCATTAGTTCAGTGAATTGTAATGTAATCAATATTAATTGGTCATATAAAATATTCAAACGAGTAAAATGATGTATATACGCACGCACCGAATAATTATAAATTTATTTTAAAACGTATTTCCATAAATTATCCTAATTACACAAAAATTTCATTTTACCATTTATCCAGTTAGCACAGGAATTAGAACAAAATAATTGTTTTAATCTAAGAATGTAAAAGGTGTATATATCTACTTTGTATTTATATCACGAAAATAAATAAAATTAAACTACTTACATAAAATTAGGACGTAACTTTATATTTAATTTCTTTTACTTTCAAAACGCCCGATGTAACAGTACAGTACAACGTCGGTTCAGTTCAGTTTAACTTTTATTCATTTTTCTCAAAACAAGTATTAATCGAGACTTAATATTCATTAACATTAATTAATTATTCAACAAAACTTTTCGTCGCCGTATCTGTGTACAGTCTCTCTCTTTTTTTTCTCTTTGTTTTTACGTCCAATATCGACTACGAAAAAAATGATACGCTCGGCGTACGTAGTGAAGACGGTATAGCGTTTTGCGATGGTAATTGAAAGTTTGTTACAAAACATGACAAACGTTGGCCACCTTCTTCCCTAATAGCATTTGCGACATCTCTTGTTCTGTCAGGGGCACCATGTTCATTAAATAAGCCAGCCACCCCTTTTGCGAATTCCTCATGTGCCAACTCTGTCGAACTCTTGTCTTCTCTCTTTCGCCCTCGGCTGCCTCGAAGCCCGTCACTCACACGTTCCAAAGTTTAATTGATCAATGATAAACTTTATCGATCATTTCGAATTCATTTAACTTTGGCGCAGTTTATAACACACAGAGGCGCAAGCGGTATGCGCACCAAATAGTCGCTTCTGCCGACACTCATTTATGTTTATTCATGCGTAAACATACACACGTATGTAAGTAAACACTCCCGTCATTTTACTTATTTTCAGATGATCGATAAATTTTGCTTTGCAACGGTGAACCGAATGAAATTGAATGAAAACCGATCGGTAAGTGGAATGGCGGAATTAAAGAAATTAATTTCCCGAGACGAAATTTTTGTCCTACATTACCACTACAGAACATTCATTAGCACTATTTAAGGTATTTAAGTGCTTAAACTCGAATATTAGGTCCTTTTTAGACCTATAAGACCCCTAGTAGACATTTCAATCGGGCAGAAATATGGCCCCGATGTGGCAGATTTGTTACCATATAGGGAACTTCTCAGGAATCCCGATCAGGGTCAATAGGTGGATGTAACGCAAGGGTATGATATGGCCCCGATTCGGAAACCAAATCATGAATTTTATTTATTAAATAAAAAAAACGGGAACATACTTTATATTCAAATATATATGCGTTTGTATATATACGTATATAAACCTAATGTATGTTCTGAAATTAAGTTTTTTAACGAGCGGTCACCCATCCATGTAACGGCCTTCGGAATCGCTGCTTAACTCCTCTTCGTTGCGCGTACGTCGCTGCTGCCCCACCATACGCTTGAT
>JABFQC010006667.1:0-10611 GCA_022817085.1 Psilanteris sp. ZL-2020 | reverse complement strand
CTATAAAATATAAATAACTTTTTTTCAAATGGCCAGATTTTATTATTTGACCGTCATGCTACAATATAAGTTAAAGTTATAGCTACAATATGACATTTCCAGAGTGGTATAGAAAATTTATGAATTTGTAGTTGACCAGTAACTGAGTCGTGACTCAACTTCAAGAGTTCATTTATTTAAGTTATTATACGTATATTTTCTTCCTCGAATAAATATTTTATATAAATAATAAGAAATGATAAAGTAGGGTGAAGTATTAATTTTGGTAAGACTTTTATAAAAATATTTAATTATTGTAATGAGTTTGTAATTAAATTATATTTATACATGAGAAAAGTAGAGAAAAATTGTCTTATTATATAAATTAAAGTGTGAAAACTAACAATTCTGTGAAAAGTTTTTCATTGGTATTATTTATAATAACTTGCAATACTTTTATTATACTTTTTAATTTTATTTTATGAGAATAGGAAATATCTTACATTTGCAGTCCTTTTTAGGCTAAAATTCCAACTTTTGTGCATACTTTCTCATTATTCTCATGAATACAAGAAGTTACAATTAAGTAGCCATAGTACTGAGTTACACAAATCTTTTGTATCCAGATTTACACCACTAAAATTTATATTAATGACGTCTTCATTTAAAAATTAATGTGTAAAAAGTATTATATTTTTTAACTGCTATATTTTTGTGTAAAAAATACACGTATGAAGAAAAAAGTTATAGATAAATTTACTTGTTTTTAATTCTTTTTAACATATCTTTTACTAATATTTGCTTAAAGAGCATTTTTGTGAATAAATACGTACCATATATAAGCAATTGTTAGAATTATTGAACCTTGTTCTAGTAAAGTATGGTAAAATTCGTCAGGCGCAGAATAATTTTTTTATAAATTCTTTTATAAGTTTTTTGGTAAGTGTTTTATAATTGTGAAAAATAATGTCTTTGTGTTCATCTTATCATAAGCATATAGTAAACTTTTACTGTACTTTTTTCTCTGTGTACATAGAATATAGACCAACTTAAATATTTAGTTTAAAAATAAATCATAGATTAGAATTCACACACACTGAACGTCGTTCAAACAAAACGTTGTATGATTTTTTAGCAATAATAATAAATAAGTGTTACCTGGTTGATTCAGCTATTAAAACAACGGATACAGATGCCACAACACTCAAGGCACGCAAAGCTTTCTTTTATTTCCACTACTAAGATGACCTATTCTTCTATAAGCACATTTTACACGAGCAAATTTTGTAGTATCCTTTCTTCGACCTAAAGAAAAATAATAAACAATTTAGTTAATAAATATTCCTATTTGGTTCAATTCTAATAAATAAATAAAATGTCAAAAATGACATTCGACATAAGCTTATTTGTAAAACCACAAACTCACAACTTATTATAATATACCAAGCTAGAATATAAAGCCACATCTATTGAATTTAATTTCAAAATTAATTGAGTTTGCAAATTCAAATGACATATTTTGTTTAATTCTGCACTGTGATACTGAATTTGCATAAAATAAATTTAAACCACAAATTTCAGTTTTCAATAAGATTTAATGTTTATATTCCCTTGTTACTCAAGAAAAATGTATTTTTAATTCCATTTAATATATACATGTAAATAAATATTTGATTGTATTATATTACATTAATGTAATTTCATTAATAAATACCAATTACAAAATTGAAATTAATATGATTCATATTTTTATCACTTTACACGCGCAAATATAACAAATGTGCTCGATGAACGCAATAAAACAATCTCTCGCTATCTATAATAATCTTGCGCTTGTGCTTAACAATTTTTATTTTAACCCTTACTGTTGTAATACAGAAATTACTTTCCAATGCGTATGACTCACTGCATCGGAAAATAAAGTCTTTCGACGACGTAAACGTACCGTTTCAAGAAATTATACAGCAACTATATTCCAAATAAAGTTGTCCCATGTAAACCCAGGAACTCAAAGACTCATAATAAATATTGTCCGAGCAGAAACAAAAGCACAATTACTTTTATATAGTTATTTGCTCCAAAATTACGTAACAACTTCTGTGGAATGAATAGGAAACTGTATCCGAGTCAAATTCAAACGAAATGACAATGTCAGAAAATATTGTGACAGTAAACTAACAGGCCCCTGACCTTTTAAAGGAGCAATTTTCTGGTGCCACAATAATCTAATAAAAATTCTTACGTAACAGGCACATCTTAAAAGTTGTAAATGTGATACAGTTTTGTCAGTTTTGGCTATTATCTGAAAGCAATTCAGGTTAAAGAAACTGGAAGCAAAATTGTTCCGGTACAATAAATCATCTACGGAGGTCGTTTGGAACGCGAAAATTGAATGGAACACTGGCTACTGTAGATAGTCGCGTGCCGACAAAGATTACTTTAGTTTCCGAAAATTTCACGTTAGAAATGCTTCTAAGTCTGGGCTTTCACTACAGAAAGTTCTCTAAATACAATATTTTAAACTTACGGAATTAAATGTTTCAAATCAATGATGAATGTAAATTATTTATTATCAGTCTAATAATTATAATAAAAGGTTTAAAATGCATACACACATTGATAGCATGATATTGATATTTAAATATGAACTGGGATTAATCACCGATTTGTCCTATCAACAGTGGAAAGTTGGTAAAATTTCTTATTTTTGTATTTTAATTGCAATTCAAACGTGAATCACTTGTTTTAATTAAAATTTTGCATTGAATCATGTGTAATCAAGACTAAATGAAATGATAAATGATTAACTAAATGAAATGATATCACAAATAATATCGGAATGAAACGTGTACAATTTTGTACAGACAACAATATTTCCTGAAACTTTTGTTAAATACTGCATTTTAGTCACGCTACAAGTAATGCCTGTTTATGAATAAATTTATAACTAAAATATAGAGCAGTTTCTGCAGGTATCTTCCAGGTTTAAATGCAGTAAATGTGGTGTGCAAGGGCAACATTCTGGACAATTTATTACAGAATACTGATCTCTTTTGAACACGTTGATGTGAAATTGTAGTTGCAGTTGAGGAAGAAAAGTGTTGAATCAACACGTTTCCATTGAAACAAAACTACTGAATTTCTTTTCCCTTTTAAGAACTTCCAACACCGATCCAAGAGTAACTTTGTGTGTGTAATTAAAAATACAATTGCCAATAACATACGATATATATTTCTAACTACTTGTTCTTTGTCATAATTTGAAAATTGTTTTTTTTTTGTTTTAGTAACTAGTTTTTGAAATGATTTGGCTTCTATGGTATCTGAAAATAAACCAATTTAATAAAAAGATTTTCCCTAAATGTCCACTTTTACCATGTACCTAAGGATCATATTTTATATTGTCCAAGAAACTCGAAACTGACCCTATTAGTGTTATATTTAGTTCACCAAACATTTGTTGTTCCAGAAAATTCTTTCATATTTATGTAAAGAAAAAAAATTTTAAAAATTTAATTTGTCATATAAAAATTAATGTATTTATTAAAATATAATTTATAAATTAATATTAAAATATAAAAACATTCTTAAATTGATATTGTTCTAATGCATATAAAATTATAGTAGCTGATCAGTCTTTAATATTTGAAATAATATTTTATTAAAATAAATTTGTTATTAAATACATGTATTTATTATAGTAAACACAAACTGTTTATCACTTTTAATTATTTTCACTTATATATATATATATATATATATATATATACGTTAAGATATTAATAATGTCAATTAAGTTAAACACTCAAATATTTAAAGATAATTTGCAAGAATTTCAATGTTAATTCAGTATCAGCAGACTTTACATTGTGATGAGGTAGTTGAGTTTTCGCATTTCACATTTTAAAGTAGTAACAAAAGTTAATTCCAAAACTTTGTGTTCAAAAATGTGTATTAGGGTCCCGTCGGAACTCTTACAATACCTAAAAGAAATTGAAGTTAAATTATTATCATTACTCAGTAATTAATCACTTATAAATACAGAAACTAATTTTTAATAATGGTTTAATAATATATTACAGATTATAAACTGATCATTGTTGTATTTTAAAATATTTTAGAATAAAAGCATAATATGAATTATATTTATTATACATAATTTATATTAAATTAAACCTGATTGCCAAATCCACATTCTGCATATTAAAATAACTCTTAAAAACTTTATACCTCATTACCCTGAAAATATTCCAATCTATCACCAAATTAATTTTTACTTTTAACTAAAACTACAGTTTCACAAATCATTTATATGATAGTAACATCATTTTTAAAATTATAAATCTTTTTAAACGTATTTTTACATTTAGAAGTTTGAATTAAAACATTTATTTTTTATATAATTGTCACCATTTTTTATCCCATTTTAAAATTCTAGATAAATAATAATCATAATTTAGTTTGTTTTATTACATTTATATTGCTATTTTTCAACTCGATCAAATTATTAGAAAATAATATTTGTCTCTAACTTTAAAACTCGTTGCTTTTGTTAATAAATGTCACTTTTAGCGATTTTTGTTGAGCACACAAGTTATGTAATGACTCATTTAAAGACAAACATATAAAATACAGGGTTCTGACACTTTTATGAACGGGAAATCTAATTTCAGTTTTCGGCGGGTTTGAAGGGCGGAGTCCTTCAAAAGTCTTATGAGGAAGCTCCGCCCATTAGCCAGTAAACTATTTGTTAACTGTTTACACAATATTTGCAAAGTAAACTCGATATCACGGGCTTGATTCATATGCAAATTTACACATTTAATGTATTTATTAGAACATTATCAATAATTATATTTACATTTATATTATATAAATTGAAATTAATAGATTTCATGACAGATCAACTATTGACCTTTACAGGTTTTTCAATGGAACATGCATCATGCTACACCAGAAGTTCAATACAGGCAAACAAAGCACTTTGTGAAAAACAATTTTTTAACATTTTTTGGAAAACAGCGACGATAAAAATGCAAATGTATTAGACATGGACAATAATATCTATGCAATAATCATATTGAATCATTCAACTATTGATCACAATTCAAATTCAAATTTAACTGTTTAAAAATAGAAATTGTCCAAATGTATTAGTAATTTTTGTCTATGAGGTCATTACGGCTGCTTCTGGTGTAGGTGTATGGATTATAAATATTAATTTTTCAGCTTTCTATTTAGCGTTATTTCTCATTTAAATAACGTTTACTATTTTTATCATCACTTTTATTGAAATCTTCAATCTATTTGTTCCAATCAATATTCAACATCCTTTCAAAACTATTCAGTTTTATGGATTTAAGATTAATTGCTTTCATTGCGAAATTACAAAATTTGTTTCATTACAGAAATTATATTAGAACTGAAAAATGTAATTAGTTTTTATTTCTCTTACAAAATTGATGGGAAATAGTTTATTTGACATTTATTTTGAGCATTAATTTTGTAATAAACAAATCTTGATAAAACTTGGTTTACTTTGTGTACCTTATATAGTCTTAGAAATATCTGAACATTTATCAATGGTTTTGAGTAGTTAAAAGCATTTAATTTCCAAAATTAATGTATATTTGCATTTAAAATTTGTGGTTGTTTGATTGTATAAAATATGATTATTATTATATAGTAATAAATAAAATTATAAATGCCAACAAAAATTATTATTATAAATTCATCAAATTGATGCAATAACAAATTAAATTATAAATCAAGTACAACCATACTTGAACAACAATTGTCATTTAATGAATTAATAAAATATACTAAGATAATTAATTTTATAAATTAATATGTTAAGAAATATCTTAAGAACTATAATAAATCATTAATTAAAATGTTAATAATTTTTACTTATTTTTTTTAGTTTTTATTTAAAAACTGCAGAGTTCTTAGTCTAAAATAAATTTCATTAAATTCTATTGAAAATATACAATACATACATTAAGAATACTTACAAAACTATTAAAATAGAAATATAATGCCATATTCACCCTCAAAAATACATTCATCTATTCAACTAAGGAACATTTTACATCAATAACAATAAAATAAAATAATAAAAGTATGATATTAACACCCCATCTTCAGTAATAAGCTTACATTCCAATCATATAAATTTCTACCAATTGTAGCTAACTTAATAAAATTTCAATTTATTACATTTATTATACGATTATACCGACATTACCGACTGCAGATCAGAACAAGTTTCGCCATCTATACACTTTAATACAGAACTTTTATCTTACGAGCAAAATTCTGGTTAACTGATTGACAATCGTTCCACGATGTGTTCGGTTTCTACATTATTAAATAATAATAACAAAATGTATAATTCAATTTAATGTGAAACGCTAATAATATCAATGTTACCAAGCCTTGTATACATATTGTTCTATAAAAAAAATAAAAACTATAAAAATTCTACGAGCAAGACTAAAACAAAACAGATAAACAGCGTGGTATTCTTGCATAGTATTCGAATAATTCAGTCTAACCTGTCTAACATATCAGTTAAAAATGAAAAAGTAGCGAAGTGTTGGTTGTTTACTTTAAACTTTTTTTAAAAATTTATTATTTGCTAAGCAGAAAGTGTTTTATTCTATATCTAAAGTATTTTTTAGTAAAAATTATCTTTACCCTCTAAAATAATAACTAAAAACATCTATATAATTACCAGTTTTTGTTCCTCCCTCGGTTAAAAAACTTGTACGATGATCCCAACCATTGATAAAATTTTAATTTATCATCAAAAGCACATGCTGCATTTCGATCAAAATGACCACAGCACGGTCACGCATGACCATATGCAAGACATTGAACTTCAGGTAAAGAAGTTTTGCATTTTTGCATAAAAAACAACAATGTTTTAAACAAATTAAAATGTGCTAAAATTATGATCAGGATATAACTGAAATCTGACATAATTATTTTGGTGAAATTATTCGATGATTAATGATTGGAAACGATAAAATACTTAACAATCTTCCTGGATACCGTATTAAACCGAGCATAAGACTTGAACAAGATGTACTTCACGAGATAAATTGAAACTTCCATAAAAGGTATTTTAAAGACGGTCGAATTCTAATATTATGGTTTATAACTTGTATATACACCTTAACACTTCAACGACAGAAAACATTTTATTTGAACAAAAAAAAATCCCTTTGGAATGTATAAGTTACTGTAAATTGTAATTTTACTAGACAAGTACTTTCCCTTTCTGATTAGATTAGATGACATCATACTTTGATATTAACAAAATAACTTTTAAGTATAATTTTGATTGAATTTAAAATTCTAAATATATACAAATAATATCACTTTATTTATAAATAAATGTAATTCTAAATTTTGTTTCAGAATATTTACAAGAACTTTTAAAAAAATACAGAACAAACTTGATAAGTTTTAAAACTTATGGTATATTGTGTATTAAAATCTATCGCCATTATTAGCATTTTATTTTATTAAAGATTTAGGTTTTTTTTAACAAACTTCCGTGTATATGTCAATCTTTACTTATACTTAAATTTATTCTTTTAGAAGAACTTTATAAGATCGGTCGAGATCATAATGTAATTAAGGAATATCATGACTTAAACAATTAATTGGCTTAATTGATTCAGTGATTTTTGTATGAACATGTTGAATCTGTTAACAATTAATAACAAATTTGAACATTATTAAGAAATTTTCAATAATGTTTACTCTAGGGTTAGATTATTTATATAACATTTATATAAAATTTGAATTATTTTTTTTAAAAAATGATGAAAAACATTTAAAATTTTATTTAACATATAAATGAATGTTTAATATTTGTTGCATTATTTCTAAAATTTGTATACATGGCAAATAACATAATTACAGTTTCAATGTATTACAATTTATAAAATGTAAATATAAAATCGGTGAATGAATAAAGTTTTAATTTTAAATAATATAAGTATACTTGTAAAACATAAAGTGCATAGATTAATTTTACATACCCAAAAACTTCTGTTTTCAGAATCACAGACTTTTCCTAGCTGTGAATGCTTATATGACATATTTTTAAAAGTATAGCTATTATGTGACCATTAACGCTGCTTTTATTTCATACATGATTATATATTATTTTATAAATGCATTCTTACCAATTAATCGTAATCATATCAGTAAATCGTTTACAAAAACATTGAATGAAATAAAGTAGAAATAAGGGCAGACAAATTCTAACATAAACATAACTTATAATGTATATAGTAATGATATGCATAAACAATGGTTCATCCATTAATAAAATATTAAGAAGTTAATTACAAAAATAACTCATAAAACAAATCCTGTAAATGTCTATAATTTAATTTATATTCTCTTTTAATATTATTTTTAAACGATACACGAGAAATAAACACAACTAAGGATACCCTAACATCTCTACTAGAATTTCACTTTTCGCCACATTGTTCACTTGAAAAACCACGTGTATTCAATATTTTAGATGTTTGAGATGATTTGTCAGTATTTTTGTAAAACTACCCTTTACATAATAACAGAAATGATTAATTTTATTATTTTTAATAATGATTAGAAGGCGCATAATAAATGCTTATATGAGTATTTGGACATTAAAATTTACATTAAATATTGATATAAAACTTAACTTAAAACTTAAATACTGATATAAACAATATTTTTTTTTCATCTTATTTATACTTGAAAATTTGTTTTTGATTTTTTAGAGTTAAGAAATTAGAATTTAATAACGAATAAAAGAGTCGTGGTAGCTCAGTATAAGTATTTACCTTTTTTCCAGGGTAATATTTGATTTAGTCATGACTCATGGTTAACATAGATGTTACTAATGAGTCACGTAAAAAATCAAATACTATCTGTGTAATAATCAAAATATATATGGGTGAATGGCAAAATACATAACTGTCAAACTACATAACCCTGTAATGTATATCTATATTCACAATGAATATTGTAAAATTCTAATTTAACTTTCTAAATCATAGGTGGAACTTAACATTAAATCTTTTTAATTGTATATATTATAAGAATATGCAGTCACATCTATATCTGGTTGAAATATTTAATATGAAAAATAAAGGCACTTTTTGGAGGATAAATATTTATTGTAACAAAGATGCTAGTTTGAAGATAGGAAGAAATAGTTTTTGAAAATTAATAACTAATAAATAAATTAAATATTGAATTAAAAACTTAATAAACCTTAAATGATCTTTTTCTTAAATCTGCATTATATGTTATATTGTATATACCAACCACTATTTCTGCTTTTAACATAAAGGTAAACATTTATTTTAACGTTTATTTGAGAAAAGGTTCACATGGACCTACAATTTTGGAATCAATGCATATTAACCAGTGTATTGACAAATATATTAAATTTGGTTTATTTTCAACAGTTATAGCCATTCGTTAATTAAACCCAATAAGCACGAGAATTGATAACTCATTTTTATTAAGTTTTTTATGAGTTAATGTGCAAAGGCAAATCCATATTTATAACTATAATTATTGAAGAAATATTTTGCAATGTAATATTCACAGTCTGAAAAGTTAATTAAAACTTTAAAACATTTTAAATACGATCAACAATTTTGTGAGCAAATATTTATTTTTTTGGAGAAACCGTACTCGTGTTAAAAGAAAACACGTGGGAAATTTTTGGGGAAAATAATAGATTAAACCACATGGAGTCATTAATTATTTTTTACAGTTAATATTACAAATCATTTCAGAGTATATATCAAATCTACATATGAATTAAATAAATAAATAAATTATCGTCATAAATTAATATAAACAATGTTTGCTTAGAACCCTTAGAAATTAGAAGCGTGTAATAATAAATCTATTGCACTTGAGCGCCACACTCGGTCTACTTTTGAACTGATGTTTACATGCACTTTCAATTTACATGAATATGTTTGTTGACATTTATTAAAAAAGAGTATAAATAATATCATTACTATTATAATAATATATAAAAAATTGAATAATTAATAACATACAACAAAATTTTCAAATCTTTGTAAAATTACTGATGCTAAAAAAAGATTGTTGCTAATATTGTAGCTATATTAAAATAATGCTATTTTAGTTTTTCTTGTTCCTAATGGTCATTTAAAACAACTGGATTTGAAGATATTAATTAAGCAAGGAATAAGTAATGAGCATACAAATAATAATTTAAATTAAACAACAATCCTGATTGTAGTTATACAAACGCAAAAGAAACTAAACCTGGATGAACAAAGTAAAATGTGTTTCATAGGTGAAACAATGTTACTATTAATTTCAAAATTTACCTACTTAAACAGTAATATTAATTATTAAATATTCTACAATATAAAGAGAAATACAAAGCAATAGACCATCATTATTGCAAAAAAGTTCCTTTTAATTGAATATTGTTATAAATTCAAATTTAAATGTACATCGCTTCGCTACCGACTTATTTCAGTATCATTACCTCCCCAACAGAACAAAAAGGAAACTTAAGGTAGAAATTAGGTAGACATGTAGATTCTACATTTATAATACGTTGAAATG
>JABFQC010006666.1:0-10611 GCA_022817085.1 Psilanteris sp. ZL-2020 | reverse complement strand
GGTATGTGGATATATGTCAGAGTTGCACAAAAATTGCGAATCTCAAGTGATATTGATTTACGAAGATAGAGTTATAACAACATCGTATAACTGTCGTGATCGGCAATATGACTAGTTTTTATTATTGCCGTTCTTTTTTGCTTTTCGCATCGTTGCTGATTTGTTGTTACGTAGGAGATTAATATTTTTGTCAGTTGCAGCATCTGTAAATAATTTGACAGAAGAAATGTTTTAAAGGATTACCGATTGCAAGATAAATAAGGCAGCTCTTTTAAATGTATGGCGCGTGTAATGTTGCAAAAATAATCTCTGCTATTCGATTTTATTAATATTTTCAATTCAAATTTATGATCACGTTCGCTTCGATATTTATTATTTTAGACGAATTTTAGTTCCGACTTTCCATAAAAAATTTATTTCCATGCCTTGCAAAAATGTTGCACATTTTATTTTCACTATAATGCGTTATTACAATTCACGCATTACATGATGAATGTATGTAATTACTATTCAATTGCTCTCGGCGAACAAAAGTTATTTATAATAAATTTTTATGACAAAAATACATGTCAAACGAAGATAACAGTATATTGTTTTTTTCATAGAAACAGGTCAGTTAATAAACGTCTAACTTCATTGTCTCGTTTTTGTATAGTTATAGTATTTCTTAAGAATATTTTAAAAACCTCCTAACTGTAGCTAAAATTGATTGCGGAATTAGACAAATCTAATTTGCGTAAATAATCTTTCGACTGTTATGCCACTTTGGTTTATGCATTATTTTTTTTCTTTTTTTTTTTTTTTAAATCGCGCTACCTAAGTACACTCCTTCAACGAACTGCTGAATGTTTGTACATGTCAACCGGTTGCGATGCGTTATCGAGTTTCTCTACGTACAAGTTAAATACGAGAATATCGTGGTGGAAGGTGAGATAATGCGCGCGTTATGAGCAGCTAAATTGCGCCACACCTTCGTTTCCGTTGCTTCAGAAAAGACGCCTCTGGATACGCGTGCAATACTTTTTACCCTCGCGTATTTTGTTCTTCGTTTTTCGTCGCGCCAGTTCGTTCTCTTTCTTGTTCTGAAATTAGGTTCGCGGTATACCATTGGCGCTAGTCAACTTGCTAAGAGACAATTTATCAGCGCGGAAATTGCTTCGGAAGAACAAAATGATTCCTTTTTGATTTGCATTTCGAATTTTTCGACACGTTTACGGTTCGCCACTCGCAGGAATCGGCTTTCAAAATTTTATGTCGGCAAAACGCCAGCGAGACAGTCACGTTGCGCATTTGTGTGGTATTTACCGCGCGTTTACGCTTGTTCACGGAAAAATCCAAAAAGTCATCGGTTTGGAATTTTTTGGACCATTTTACCCTTTTCACTAGTTACTTTTGGCTTATTTGTTTTCACGCGTTTTAAAGAACGATTCATTCGTTCGGCGAAGCATTTCGTAATTTCTCTTTATTGTGGAGTGTAATTTGGTTTTCAATGTGATGTAAATTTAAAGCTCTTTGTGTCATTTCCTTTATTTTTCTACGTATACGTTTATCTACGTTGACTGATTCGTGGAGAGGAAAAATATTCTTTTGTTAGTTGAAGATTATTTATTTTAGATGATACATCGCTTTCTATGATTATATGTACTCATGCAACGGTGTGATTATCTACGGCGTGTAAAAATGTATCTTTTAAGATAAAAATATATATGAAGTACTAGTAATGATACGTGATTCCATGTCGGTTAAACATGTAAATCGAACCACTCGAGTCGTTGGCAAAAATATGCAGAAAAAGGACAACATTTTTCATATACTCGAGCACTGGATATATTTCACTTCTTTAAAACTTAATAAATTCGTATTATATTTCAACTATTAAAATTATTCTCAAATTCATATATTACGATTATACATTTTCCGTATTTAATAATTTAATAATTCAGATTTGAAACGAAGTTATAAATAAATAATACGGTACTGAAAGATTTTCTTATACGAATAATTTACTTTCAAAATTAGACGACGCCTACGTCATTAAGCAAACGTTTATTTTTTACGTCCATGTATAAAAAGATGTCACAGAGCACATAAATCTTATGCATCGTCGAGCCTCCAATATTGCAGGGTTAATCCTAACACGTGTATATTTTGTCTAAAAATATATTTCTCATATTTGAAAATTCGTATTTTGCTAGTTCAAACGATTGAAGATAACAATTATTTTGTTGAAAGCAATTCATAAATGAAAAGACTTTTTGTTTCTATTTTCGTCAATCGATATTAGGAAATTAGTTATTAATTTGTTTATAAACTTTAACTATAATTATGCTCATCTGAAATAACATGATTTTCAATTAATGCTGGAAAGATTTGAAGGGATTTGAATTGAAGTTAAAATTAGTGAAATTAATTCATAATAATTTCGATTATAATTTTATAATGCGTTTTTTCTCGTTCGTAATATTTATTTGGATTAATAAAAAATGCACTCCTAAGAGCAATTTTGCGTGACAAAAACCTAAGTTTCACAGATTAATTCCTATAATTTTCATATTGGTGTTTACAATGAAACCCAATATTAACATTTCTTGCGCCATTAAACAGAATTGCGGTGGATGCTGTTGTGAAATCTGTCAAGTTTAACAGTCGATAATTGCACGACAAACTCTCGAGAAGTAATAGAATTACATTTGCTGCCATTATTTTAATCAAAGGATCACCTAAAGAAAATATATCGAATTATTTTTTTGTTCAATAATTCAGTAATATACAGCAAGCGTAATAACGAAAAGTAAATTTGCTTCGTAGGCAAACAGCTTTTTTTATATACCCACCATCTATATATAGATTAAAATAATATCACTAATTTTGAAATGTGATTTGAACGTTATTCTATATCACATTCAATTATAAAACATAAACGATACAATTTGTTTGGTTTCACTCATCCGGCTGGATATTATTATATATCTTTCATTTTTTAAAAAATATGTTATCATTAATTATCAAATTACATATGTAGAATAATTCAAATAATTTAATCAAAATGTGTACGAATTGAAATTAATAATATATTCATGCAAATTTGGTATTAATTTGAATGTTTGTTTTGTTGCAGGTGAGTTGGCATTATACTACCTAATATGAGTTGAAGTCTCCCACAGAATTGTAAGAAAGACTTTCTACGTAGCAGCTTGCTTAACTTTCTTACAAATGTCTTTTTCCCTACGGAAAAGAATCAGCCTCGATATGGAAATCCCGCAACTTGTGTTGAATCATCATAAATAATTTTGCACTCGGAATTTCGATTTCGATTAAACTGCAAAACGTGATTTCATTCATTGAGAGCGTTTATTCAGTCGGATTGCGAACAAATAACAAAGGCTCTGGGAGCACTCGGCTTCGAAAATCCTTCCGAGATTAAGACTACGGTTTCTGAAGGAAGCGACGCTTATGGCAGTTCTATTCAAAGATCAATTCGTATGTGATAGAACAACGTGACTGGAAAATCGACATAGGTTCCGAAATAAAGGATTATATCGTTGTTCGAGACTTTCAACGCGCGCGAATGTCACGAAATTCATATTCGACTGATGTACGGTTGGTTTTAAAAGGTACAATTTCGATGAAATTCGCCGGACTAACTATTTCGATTTGATTAATGTAGCTAGAAAATTATAGAGAAATTTAGCTTTTAAATCGGACGAATTCGAGTAATGCTTTCATTCGGAAAGATTTATCGTATTGATTCCACAGTTAACGTATATTTTTGTATAAACTAGCATATTGAAAATTCAGAATCGTAAATTTCGAATTAATATATAATAATAGAAATTTATATTGTGCATGTATCGTATTTCATACTTTTATGTGTACTGTATTATTAATTGTAGATTATTAAATTTGTAATCATATAACGTGATACATATTATTTCAATTGTAATCAATTTTTTAATCGATTATCAGGAATATATAATAACACTTTACGATTAATTTTAGTCAGGAATAAAAGTTAGTTATATATATAATACTATACTGCATTTGGATATATTTAGAAGTTCGTGGTTACACGCGATATACTTCAATTTCATTAAGAAATGTAAACGGGTTTAAGAAACCCAGCACGGTGTTTTATTTAGTAATTTATATGCGTATTAACCTTTCGCGAGAAATGAAGTTCGCTTAAAAAGGGAGTTTAATTAAATTAGTTAACTTACTTATGAATATCCTGCGAAATATCACGGCTTCGTTTCCCTAGGCAATAGCCAGAGATAACGGTTACCGTTTGTAATAAAGGAGGCTTGTATCAAACATTAATATTTACCAATTAAATTATAATTTTTGCACTGTATTGATTTCATAATAATGCCAAGTCTGATGAGTATTTATGGATACTTAAAAAAGCATCCAAGTTTACGAATTAAATCTAATTGATTGAATTTGATAGTCTGAATAGTTCCTATATATAAAAATATATCATTTTGGTTTTTATTTATACTATTAATTAGTAAAAGTAAAAATTAGTAAAATTAGTAAAAGTGTACTTTCAGGGACGCTTGACATGTTATTTTGTGATACATATGTATTTTAATTAAATTATTAATTGTCAAAATTAAACGTTTTGTTCTTATAATTCGTAAGAAAATTCACGGAAGAGCGTATGGAAACATTAAAATTCATGCGAGGTTGCCGAGCCGTTGACATTTCGTGCGGGAAAAAGTAATGCGCCGCGAGTTCTCAAAAAAGTATCACGACTCAATACGTACCCGCAACGGATGTGATTCATCGTGTGAGAATCTTCAAATAACCGATTTGGGTACACCAATTTCTGATTTTATCGCGTGACTGCACAAAGGTGGGAGCTAACGAAATGTTGATTTCTATTTACATATTTGTATTTTGAGTCACCGAAAGAGTAATTCTTCTTTGTAATATTCCGTACGTATTTGCTAGGTGAATTTACTTATATATTAGATAATATTAGTATGTCTGAAGAAAATGTATGTAACATCTTACGATGTGCTATTATTAGTCATCTACGGCAAATCTTTTGGATCCAAACTATATGTACGGTGTAAACATTACAATCTACAGCGACAGAATCTATAAGCTGAAGACATATTCGTGCATAATAATTTGTGTCCGAACGAATGTCGAAACATTGGCAGCACAAGGACACTGTGGTTTGGTTTGAATCAGAACGAATACTTTTGGGGTGGATTAATCAGCTTTGTTTGCTCGCACACGACTGCGCCACGAGAAGACAATGTTCGATTGGTCCGAAGCCAAACGATTATAAAAAATTGAGCGTACTAAATCGGTGATAATATACATAATTTTTCCTACACGCATACAATCACGGGCGATATATTCTGACAAGTATATCAGTCTCTTGAATAACAATACCTTCAACGCTACATATTAAATTTCACGATTCCAATTCTGTCATTCTCACATTGTCATACCATACCCAAATCATCTTTCTCGTCACTGGTCCCGATCGGATCAATAATACCGACAAATTGTCGGCATTCCTTGCCTTCGTCGCACTCGAAGCAGCGAATTTGATCCCGGTCCAATAATCGTGATACCTGAAACAAATTCGATCGTCAAAGATAAAGTTCAAGTGGGAGCAACTTTATTACAATGTTCTAAGATGTCAAATCCCGTAAATGACGAAGGAAAACGAAGAGCGCGGCAACAGATTTGTTGGTTGGCTGGAATGGTGGGGCACGCTTTATCCGAGCTACCTAGAAGGGTGGACGCGAGTAAGAATGAGAGAAAGAAACTAAAAGCTGCCCCCACCTTAAGTAGCGGCATTCCTTTGCCTGTTCCAACCTGCTTCGCTGCCGCCAGTTTAACCCGTGCTCCACGCACTATTATGTCTGACCCAAGGCGCTTCCACATTTAACTATACCTACCCGATACAGCACCAAGGCCTGTATCGCAAGACCGGCGACACGTACGAAGTCAGTGCTTCGTGCGAATTCAACTCGAATCGAGAGTCCTCTTCTCTTCTCTCGGAATTTCGACGGTCGCTTTTGCTCGCTCTTTGTTTGTTCGCTTGAATAAACTCGTTCTTGCCTATTTATTATGTGACTTTGCGCCCTATCCTCTGACGGTTACTAATTAGAGGCTCTGGCGTTTTGATTTATTGAATTTTTGCCAGGTTACCAGACTTGCACTAGTGCAAACCTCGCATCCAGACGGAGAAATAGAAAGTTTTCGCTAGAAATCATTTTTCTTTCTTTATCGTATGGTTTGTTTCGAAACCTTCACGGTAAAAGCGTCTTCTGGTGTAGATTTCAAGTTTCGTTAGATTTGCGGTTTCAAAGGATTAATTTGCTTCTATTTACACATACACAGACTTCATTTTGCTCATTCTTGACAGGGATGGGATGTGGATTTGTCGAGGCGGACTGTGTAACAGTTTTAGGTAAAACGGAATTAAGGTTCAGAATATTATAAACATTTGTAAATTTATATGTATGATGTGTGTGGTTTGTTTAACCTAATTGTTCAAGGATAAATCAAATTCGATATTCCGAATATCATCTCCGAATTTTTAAGTGCCAATTAACTGACGTTCCTTGTTTCTAATCTAAATTAGACATTACAGACATTTAACTTATCTAACATTGTGTAACTCATACAAAGCACAATTATATTCAGGAAATATTCGTACGGTTTAATTACAAAATACGGACGGAAATTGTTCGAAGGAATTGCATTTCAATTTCAGACTCAAGTGTAGATAAAAACGTTCTTTTATATACCGTTTAAATTTTACGAGAATTTATATATAATAATAGTGAGATATTTTTATGTTCCTTAAATCTCCATATTAAACAGGAAGTCACGTAAATCATTAATTTTAGTGTATTTATTTTTAGTTATATTACCGTGTTAATTTATAAAATAAATAATACTATAAATGTTTCTTTTTTGTAAGTCAATTTACGTTTACGAGGTTTTGGAAAAGTAAATTTAAACCCCTAAAACATCTCGATATAAAATGAAATTGAAAATTACAGGATATTATGTATAAAAGGTGAACAGATTACAGAATAAGGTTCATGCGAAAGTATTACCGAAGTGAAAGATGAAGAGAGGTAGAAGGATGAGAGAAAATGATACATATAACCTAGGATGGTTGTAATAAGATGATTACCTCGATCGCTTATTTACATGGATTAGAAGCCAGGTATCCGATATACTTGGGAAAATTATGTAAATAAATATATTATCGCGTCAAAAAATGAAAAACTTAAAACTCGATATCAAAATAAAAGTTTGGCTATTATTCCGTGTGATTTTTTGAAAATCAATCCAATTAACATCGTGTGTCTAATTTTTAATCGAATAATAAAAATCATCGGTATTACCATATCATCTAGTCCAAATGCCCATGTAAAGCATGCTTCTTTATTCAAGTACGAGATTTCGATCTGTTAATTCCAGATCTCATTAGCATATTTTACTTTATAGTCTGTACTATCTTCCACCACAAGATAATCATCTATTAGTTGGAAGTCAGACAAAGTTTCTGCACTACAAAGAACTGCAATACGGGCTCTTGTCAGAATCGTTTATTGTCCCACGTGACTAGATTTATACACATTCTTATAAATTACAAACAAATAGAACGTCAAATTGCAATTTATCTCATGCAACGGGCTTATTGAAAATATTGTTGCAAAAGCCTTTTACATTTAAAACAATAATAAAATAAAATAACAATAATCACACAAAAATGAAGCAGTTTAGATTAACGTTTGACATTATCTGCAAAATAAATATTAGATATATGGTTTGATGCACTTCATTAAGGTTAAACAAAAGATAAGCACTACAAAGATTATTATTGCATATATAGTAGTAGAGTTGTTTATTTCAACAAATTATCAAACACGCGGAGAGGCGTCGATAATCTCGGTAACTATACATTTCGTTACTCCAATCGCCGCTAATCAAATGAAAATTTCGTTTCGACTTCAGGGCTCTTTCGGCTTAATTCAATACGAATCTGATGTCTGCACGTCCGAAACATTATATGGGTACGAGTTTGATTAACTAACCCTCAAAGGACTCCGCTTTGCCCGATTGGCTAATAATTTCGTCGTCGAAACTAAATATTCATTGAATTTGGATTTTACCGGATCCATTTGCAAGCCGCAAAGCCACTGTTTTCAGTGTCATCTTCTGCCTAGGCAATTACAGCGCGAAATCTGGCAAACGTTATTTGGATCAAAGGCCGATGTTACGAACAATTGGTCGGTCCGAGATTTCCCCGAAGCAGCGAAGAGAAGCGGAGAGTCCTTGGTTGTGTCGTCTTATCGAAACTTATAAGTATGTTGGTCCGTGTAAGCTCTCTCGAGTTCTCGAACGTAGGTGTGTCGAGTCGAATATGGGAGATGAAGAAGAAGAGCAGGAGGAAGAGGAGCGCTCTGAGAGCATGGGAGAGGAATGTGGCGCGGCCAACGCATAAACTATAGCACCGGTCATACCTTGGACCAAGGGTGGCTATAGTTCGCGATGTGCACGCGTGTGAGCCTGGCTGCGTTTTATAAGTTGCGCCACCTCGTATACATATATTACAAAAGTTGCACCTTACAGTCGGATTTTGTATCCGAATCCGTTATATGCGAACCTTTCGATGCCATTTTTTTTGCTCATCTCCATTCCCAAGTTTGTCTTCGGCTTCGGACTATCGAGTTAATCGACTCCATTCGGTTCATAAACATTTCAAATTCCCACGGGTCCTTATCCCATTAGTACCCACTTCCTACTGCACCAATCCATCATTTATACGGTACACTTTCGTCCCTACATAATCACCACAATGGATAATTATTGCGCAGATTGCAACTTTCTTTGTCGACGTCCTTTGCAAACTTACAGGCTTCTTATCTTTTTCTTTATAAAACACCCGATAACACTGTTTGTATTCTTATCTTATCATCGTGTTCCATTAAACAGCTTCATCTTTATTTCACGACTACACGTACGATTAGGATTATTTTATTATCTTCGATTGAAAAAGCACCTATCATATCTCGCAGACACATCCTGGCTGCTTCAATGTTTTGCATTGTGCGAAGGTAGCGCGAACGGTATCGTCTTGAATTTCTACGATAATTCAGAGAGAAGAAGCAGAAGAAGAGAAGAAAAAAAGAATTACGCAATAAATCCGTTCTAAGGCGTTAATCGCACGTATAAACGAAATGTCTTTTCATTGTTTGCCATTACAAGAGCAACGACCGTGGAACGATACTCCGCCACTATGTAATTAGATCGTCCAGCCAAGCGTAGACGGAAGCGCACGCGTATATACTAATAACGCTTATGTGCGCGACAGACACGACGTTGTGGTAAAGGAAGCCCGAGATGTTGTCGCGTCGCGTAGGTGTGCGTGCACCGCGACGCTGTACCGTCTGCTTCGATTACGGACAAAAGCTGACCGCTTATGCGGTAGCAAACTACCCTTTCAGTTTGATCCGACCATATTACTTTGCATTCGAGATGAATAATCGTTATTTTGTACTCGGATTTATTGATTCATATACACGGCGGCCGGTCAAGATCGGGTGTTATCTTTCATAAGAAAATATTCTAAAATTACAACGATCGATGATGCAAAAGTGCAGCGCGGATGATACTCGAGGAACGTTTACGATGGGTGAAACTGCATCTCTTGAAATATATTTTTAATGCACTTTTGGTGTATTTTACGTGTACCGCCACTTTTATATTTCGCATTAATTTAATATCCAAATAAATTTGTGAGTATTGAAATGGTAATAATCAAATTGAGGGCAAATAATTGCTGTTTGGATTTTTATCCACCAAACGCGTTTCTTTCTGTTAATATTAAATTAATTTGCTCTTCGTACATAACGATATTTGATATTTTACTGTTTTATTTTAATAATTTTATAATTAAAGTTCACAAAAACGATTTCAACATTTATATTTGTGTTTATTATTGAAATATTTTGTTACGATTATGTATAATTGCAAATAATTTATTATGTTATTGAATTTCATAAAATGAATTTGTTAATGTAGCGCAATTTTTTTTTAATAGCATACCTTAATTTCGAAGTTTATTCGCGAACAACGTCCATTATCGCAGTTATTATTTAATCATAAATGTAATAATGTAGGAGTTGTAACCAACTGTATTATAATGTTTGTTCTACATTTTACTATCAGAAATTATTATTGCTGTTAATATTGACACGTGCAGTGAAAGATTAGCATTAATACCCAATTATAAGATTGGTACGATGTAAAAATCAATATTATATTTCAATTATACAGTTTAATAAATATTTTAAATTTTTAATTGACGTATCAAAATTATATCATAAGATTTATAATAATTTTTGTTTGGAGGGGTGCGGGGAGGTATTTTTAATTTAATACCTAATGGAACTAACTGAATTTTAAAAGTATTCTTAAAAAAACACGAGACGAATTCTCGTCAAACTGATATACTGATTTTGGGGTATCTCGACACGAGAAACAACATATGCGAGCAAAACTCTTCTGCCTTCATTATCCAACATGAAATCGGTTTCGCATTACCATCTTACCACATATTTGTAG
>JABFQC010006665.1:0-10611 GCA_022817085.1 Psilanteris sp. ZL-2020 | reverse complement strand
GCACGGTGTATAATTGTTTTGTAATTAATTTATAAGTATAAAGAATTAATATATATTCTATATATAAAGATGTTTGTGTGTATATATGTATTTCGTTAATTAAAATTACCTGTTTATATTACTTATTCTATGATATTAATTTGTAATCGATGTCATTTTTGGTAAATACTATTAATATTAAAAAAATATATATAATAGAATATAATTATATTTTACGATATTTCATTTATATATGTTTAATTTTAATTACAATCACGTCATTGATTAAATGCACATAACGCGTAATGTTGATATTTCGATGCTAGCAAAATTACGAAGGCATTTTTTGCAGTAAAACAAAGTAGAAACATAATAAAATTATTACTGCAATTAAACTTTCTGATATGTGAAAGATTAAATATAATTTTATTTCAATGTTTTGTCGCGTATGATATAAATTTATATAATTTTAATATTCATACTGAAACACTGCATTTTAAATGAATTAGTTAAGATTAATTAATAAAAAAAGTAAGGTCATTTTATTTTATTCAACAACAAAATATACTTTGCCGAAAATGTTAAATAATTTAACATCATTAATGGAAAAAAAAAGTATCATATTTAATTCCCACGTTACTCTATAATTTACAATTCATTATAAATCAAACTATGACAACTTTATTTGAAAAATTATGGCCTTCGGATGTCTAAAACATTAAGGAATATCCAAGTAATCTGTTCCGCAGTTATGGTTGCTTAAAACGTGTTGTATATTTCTGTGCTTTTGAACACTGTATGAATAAGAAGCCTATTTTAGTTTCAATATATTTTAAAATTGTTAAATCAGAAGAAGCTTATGAATTAATAGTGTAAATTATTAATAGCACTGCGCGACTTGTTCAATAAAATCAATTACCAAATGTAATCAATATATTAAAATAACCAGCAACAGTAATAATGAACACAAAAAATAATACGCTTGAAAGTAAATATATATTATTGCACTTTTATCGTCGTCAAAAAAGGTTCACCGTTAATTCGAAATAACAATGAGTAAATTATCGATGCGCAGTTGAAAAAGTTTCGAAAATACATTCTGGAACTTTTGTTTCTCATCGACGGTATCTACACAAAGTTCCTTCCCTTGTGTTCGAAAGATACCTTTCAGGTATAGAAAAAGAGAAATCTTAATTGTGACGGTTAAAAGATTATTTGAAAATGAAAAGAGAAAATGTTGCTTGCTTCGCGTCCCCGAAGACACGCCGAACACGCGCGTTAAATTTTCCTCGTCGAATATTTGGAAACGCAAACATTTTGTTTAAATGTTAAATGATTAATTTCGCATTAAACGTCACTATATTAGTTCGCCGCGCGCGATTAATCAAAGACGCGCAGAATGTACATAATCGATAATCGATTCCTTATAATTTATGCGATCCGCGAACAATACCGTGGGTCATATATCGATTGAATCAATTTTATGTCAATGGAAAATAAAAATTTCATTGATTCGAAATAATCCGAATTTAACTACGGTAATTCAATTAATCAGTCAATTATCAAAACTTTCTTAACGCGCGTGCAATTACAAATACAATTTGCCGAACGTAAAATACATTTTGATGCAAAAATTGAATTACGGTATTTAATTATAATCCATTCGAGTGTTTTTGCAGACGCTTCGAATCGTTATATTCAAATCAAACAATTGCACCGCGTGACCGTCGCGATTAATACCACCGTCATCACATTAATTGCACTTTCATACGGGATCCAGTTGAACTGCAACTCAACGGCCAGCGAAAACGTATAGTTGAGGTCAAGACCGCGCGCGTCAATTTCGTTTGCGTGGATCACAAGCTTCGCACCCTAATTTCAAATCCGCGGCGCTTAAGCCGAAGGCGGATTGGGTCTCAGGGTGCGATATCTGACGACTTAGCGCGCGCGCGCGCGTACATGTAAGTAACCAGGATATTGACAAGGGTCCTGTCCGTGGCGCCGTTGATTGGCGTATTTGTCTCGGTTGTACCCAACATGACCTCGATCACGAGGGCAAAAAGAACAGTCGCATACACTGTTAAAAAACATATAATTCATGTGTCTTAATTAAGACGCCTAAGTGTCTTAGTCTAATGCAAAATATTTTGTATTAAGACAGCTAGTGACTTAGATAAGTCACTATGTGTCTTAAAATCGTGACACCTAAGACACCTTTTTTTAACAGTGTAATACGGCCATTCGTTAAAGATCGTTATTACGTCGGCAGGTCCGGTCGAAGCGACCTTCTGGTCCATCGACGCGTGGGCCTTTTAAATTTGAGAAAAGCCGTGTCGGAAGGCGTAGCTAATTGACGCGCAGGGAAAAGTAAATGCGAGTTCTGGGAAGGCACGGTTGACAGGGAGGAACGCTTCTGGCCAGCAAATCGGCCCTCGGTCCACCATATTGGAAACTAACCTCAAGCAATCCAATAGCGACATAACAACATCAAGCTGGGCTGGCCCGGGTTTATCGTCGGCCTTGGACTACCTACGCCGCGACTCCGCCGGCGCTTAAGTTGGGTCGCACCGCGGGTCACCTTGCTTACCGAAAGGGGCGCACGCACACATCGGCACTGGCACAACCACTCAATGACACCACCAGAAACTCAACCACCCAGATGCGGGCGATCGGCGAGGTACAAAAACGCTGCACACACTGGCCAAGGACCACGAACACCTCACCTTGCGGCAAACTCGCGCGCGGACTCAATCACAGGCTAAAAGAAAGCGCGACCGCGATCGGTATGCGCGTTCGGTCGGCGTTCGCGTGAAATCGGCGCTCGTCATTCTTCAGACGCGCAAACGGGGGCGATCAGAGGAAGCGGCTAATCCCGGACGCGCGCTCCTCCGTCGGCCACTCGCGTGTCCTGTCGCTAACCTACAACGGTCCCTATAGGTTAACTGCTCCAGCGGCTGACGCGCGCGATAACAAACGGCCCGATCGGCATTGCAAATCGAACTATTTTTATTTTCCTACTCGCTCGCGCGCCATGCTGCGCAGCGCGACGATCGGCGCACAAAATAGAACTCGTTTTCCGAGGCTAATTCAATCGGAATCGAAGCGTCACTCGTCGGTACACCCGTCATTCGCGTCAACAATTACTTGGCTTTTCCTTTTCTCGCTCTCGCTCTCCCTCTCTCTCGTTCTGTTTTTTCTTTTTTTTTCTTGTTTGCGTTTCGCAACCGAGAGTCGCGCCACCGTACGCGCCACCTTCACCGCACTACTACTCCGGAGTTACTCGGAGCACCAGTAGTGCACGTACTCGTCCACTTCCCTTCCCTTCGACGCGTCGACAGAGCCACGAGCGGGGAAGAGAAAGAGAGACGCGCACCGAACGGATGGATGGTAAAGAAGAGAAGCGCCGGTGGTGGGGCGCGGTAGGGGCGCCGAGGTAGGAGAGCCGATGCCAGACGCGTAAGGCAAGCTTAAGACGCGTTCACAATATGTATGAGCCAAGTGTTTTGTTTACAGTGGACACGAGAGATTCAAAATATGGCGACGGGGGTCGGCCGGGGGAGGGGGACCCGAGGGGCTTTAAAGGGTCGATTGGCGGTCGATGGCAGGCGCGAGCAGGTGGCTTCTCGATCGGCGGCGTTTTGGGCGCCGATTTCGTATCGCCGGCCAATCGCGCGGCCCGACCGGCACGGCCGCTCGATCGATGCGAAATCCGGCGGCTCGGCCGCCGATCGATATCGCGAGCCGCTTATGCGTATCGCGCGAAACGTCAAACCGACCACGTGGTCGGACACGTGGTTGGCCACGTGATTCTCCACGCGCCACAACTGTCAAAAGTCCGCTAACCGAAACCAAAAGCGTGACCTCCGAGTTGGCGAGGTCAAGTTGTACAAGCTCGTGCAGTGGGTTAGGAAAAAAAAATGAAACATTGCGATCGCTCATCAATGCCTACGCTGTTGTGCCGCCAGTCGAGTTTTGTCGTCGGGTTGATATTGCACGCGTATAATAATCTATGTGCAATAGCGTTACGTAACTTATAAGCCGAAGAATCTAACGTGACATTATATGTTTGTACATTGTATAAACTTCTTAAATTGCTGGTTATATGTTTTGTTTTATTTTCTTTTGTTTGTTGTCATTGACACAACGATTAGAGCGGTTTATTATAATTAATGACAAAACGGGGACTGAAAATACAGCTGCCGATTTTTTGTTTCTTCTTGGTTTAAATAATAAACGATGCAACGGTTGGATTATATAACCTGGAAAGTTGCATGGAAACAATCGTAACCGCTATCACTACTATATAATAATAGTATATATAATACTTTTTCGTTACATTGTTGCAGCCGCGGTTCAAGTTTAATATCGATCGAAATCTTAAACGCAATCATAAAATCATTTTAAACTTTCGAACGTTTTCAGCGCAAAATTGAAATTAAATACGTTGATGTTGACGTTTGTACAATGTGTATTTCAATTACTAATACACACGACCGTGCCATTAATTATCAATTATATTCGAACGTTTATGCACATTATAATTAGCGAATAATCTTGCGCTTCGTAATTGTAATCGTTATATTTGGCCGCGCATTTTTCGCGAATTCTATATATCATTCGAATTCAGACGTTGTATTAATTGCAATCAAAATGCAATATTGTTTCTTAATTCTTGGGGTTGGTTTAGTTTTTGCTTTATTCGCAAACGCGAGCCCGAGGAAATGGAATCAAAAATTGAATACGTATCAAAATATTGCGAATGTGTTTAGAACGACAGTGTAGTAGCGGCTGAAAAAAAACGAATAATGGAATATATTGTACGGATATAAAAAAATAGATTTTAATTCCGACGTGTATGTAAACTTTTGTTCGCAACTGGCGTACGTTTGTTGTTGAAAAGAACTTGTGTCATAATAATCCCTTACGAAGCAAAAATGCAGCACAAGAGTACACGACGATGCAACTACAAACTTTGCCGAATGTCTGTTAAAGTTACACGCACGCGGATTAAATGATTAACTCATTTTAAATAAGTTCGCGCAATGCCAAAAACTCGAACCATGGACCAACGCCATCGGCAAAAACAAAAACAGAAAAAAAAGAAAACACCTTTTCAATGACCCATTTTTATGTTCGGTTGTTTTTGAAATTCGATTCGACCGTAACATAATTAGACATAAAACTGACGATGATTCATAATCGCGATTATAGAAATTGCAAAGCTAACTTATCGAATGGTTTTAAAGAACGCTGATTATATATATTAAGTTGCGTGGCGTCGAGTTATTTATTGAAGTACGCTGAAAGAAGAGGCAAAAAGGGGGAAAAAGAAAAAAAAAATAATAAAATCAAGTTAATTTTCCAAAACAAAACGCCGATTGGATTGCGCGATAAACACAATTTCACAAACCGAAACACTTTTTTACACAACGCGCGTACAAAAGCAGTAAATAAATTTAAACAACAAGATTATCGCGCGTAAAGTTTACTTTACAGACTGTTGCTTTTCAGTTCCATTTTTCAAGATCATTCTTTTTATTTTGCGTCGCAAGTTTGACTCTCATGGCCAGAACGAATTTTATTGGTCGCGTGTAGGTCAATAGGTGATGCGAAATTGTTTGCATTACAATTTATTTTAACGAGAATTGAAACTCGATTTCGCGCGAGCGCTCCAACGAACTATTAATTGATGTTATATTGAAGCAATTAATTAACTGACATGACGATTGTGATTTAAAAATAACTAAAAATGAGTCCACAAAAGATAAGAAAATCGATGCTTAAAAACTGAGACGTTTCGCTCGACTTCGAAATGTCAATTAAGTAGCTGGCATGATTTGCCTAATCTCGCGATGAAACTTGGCAACGCTGTTGTATCGGCGTACACGTGATTCCTCGGTGTTGATTGTCGGATTATTTAAAACGCGTCTAGGATTATTTAAAATCATCGAACGAAAACGTCGTCGTTTTACATCTGCTTTCCGTTCTCTTGTTTCGAGGCTGATCTTTTTCGTTGCCGCTCCTCTCCCTCCCTTCGCTCCGCCACTCGCCGTGTCCCCGTCCGTCGCGCGCCTTTCCTCTCTTCTCGCTTGTATCTCGAACAGTTTCTCAAGTATCGGAAAACTCGTTGTATCAGCGAAATTGATAAACTCCCGTGATGTCATTTCGGCGATATTAATCCAAAAGCCCAACAGTTGGGTTCCTTCAAATACGACAATGTGATCCGTCCCCTGTGCTTTGTCGCCTTTCAGAACCCTTTCACTACAAACACTCGCTCGCATAATCATAAACTTGGCTTTGATACTATCGGCACAAGCGTCATTTGTAAACAACCGACGATAGCCTCAGTCGTTTAAGTTACGGTTTTACTGCCACTTTTTAAGGACGTTTCGTCCAACTCAATTAGTCATTTCAGATCGCTATTGAATTAACTAAATGTAGGTCGTACGCAATAGAAAAAGATCAGACGATTTTGTTAAAGGGGCAAAAGTAGCTGATCGTTTTTATAACCTAATTGAAATTTAGGTTAGTGTTGTAACGCAATAGAAGGACACGAACGTATTAGATTGTTGAAAATGACGATTTACCGCGATCGGTAAACATATTTCTATGTATTTATATATACATATATATAGAAATTTGTTTTCGCGCATAAACGGCAACGTTGCTAAATATATTAGCGCATAAATTGGAATTAAAATGGTGTATTGTTTTAAATTGAAAACGTATATACGAATCGGTATTAAATTTAAAAATTCAGCACAGCGGTGTCCCAGTTACGTCACTGGAAAGTTCTTCATTCACAACACAACATCCGAGTGTTTTTCAAGAAAACATTTTATCATTCATTTTTCGTCAAAAATTATTCTTCGGTGTAAGTTCCGCATTACACGTTTACATAACACATTTTTCGCGTTAATTTATCTCGCAAAGTTTTTCTTTGGCACGCAATTTTGCACTCGAGTTTGCACTCTATAAATATCTTATCGTATGCTTCTCATTGCGATTTTATCGTTGTGCCATTTGCTTTGTAAATTTCGCAATGTAAATTGATCACTATATGCAATTTACACAACAATTTTACCGCACATCCATCGTTATGGAATTTGTCATTTTTCCGTTTTCTGCCATTTATGCTGGATTAATTCATACAATAAATAATTATTAATTAGTTTTGATATTATTCAATTGAAAGAAAAAAAATTAACAATGTTTGGTATCGACACAACTTGGATAATAATTTTGAATGTTGTTATTCAATCGATTCGTATTACCTCTGCTTTGAATCAGGAAATTATGGCTAATTAGTTCAAAATAAATTATTTAAGAAATTATTATTCAAATGAAGAACGAGCGAAAAGGATTGGCAAGACCAAAAATGTATATTTATTTAAATTCATATCAATTACATTACTTGCTTTGTGTATTCTTTTAATTATTCAAAAAATATATTTGTCATACCCTAGAAGAAATGTCACAGTAAATTTAGTACTGTGACCGAGTGAAAATAATAATTTTAAAAATTTACCAAACTAATATGTAAATAAACATTCGACAGTATTACTATTTTTGTAAGCTGTATGGTAACGTCTGACTTTTAAACATATTTAATCTATCACATTTTCTACATTCGTGAACATTTATCTTATTTTATTATAAAAAATTATAGTTCTAACGGTATAATTAATGGTGATGAAGAAGACTCGTTAGAAAGAAAACCAGAATTTTTTAGACGTTTATTCGGTATTGAAGTAAATTTTAAAATTAACGTCTTTATTTAAGCACACATCACTCTTCATTACTATTAAACATTAATATCATCGATTATATTTTTCTGAGTGTACCAATTACAATAAAGCAACTACTTATAATTAATGTAAATTTTAAATTCATGCTTTAATCATTAAAAAGGATAATGCTAATGCATATAATAGCAGATTTTAGTCAGTAAACTCCAAACTAATTTCTTGCCGGAAAAAATTGGAATGCATTATAAAGAAACGCGAAATTTATATGCACTTAAATATAGCTACTTGGTACGCAGGCGATTAATTCTACACATTAATTGCACTCGAGTTTTGTTTACCGCGCCTCGCATTGCGACACAAAGGTTACGTGATTTACAGTGCAAGATTATGAAAATTTGCTTGGACTATAAACAATTTCGATCAAGGTTTTTTAATTGCATTAAAAGACCAGTAGTCAACGATACAGTTAGGTGCCGTAACGACACACAGAGGCTACCAGCAACTGACGAACTTTTTGCATATCAGAAACGTTCATATTTTATGAACCGTTCCGATCAATCGATTACGATCGAATGGTATATATATAGTTGTAAGTAACAATAATAGAATAAAGGCTTCGTTAATTCAACTGAGAATTAATATCGAGTTAAACAAAAAATGTGACGACGAAGAGCTAAAAAGAGTGTCAAATACATCAGATTATGCTGAAAAGCTAGACGGTGAAGTGAATTTGAAAAGGAAAAAAAACGTGATTTATCGTCGCGTTTCGTTAATTCGAAAACAGTTTTCATATATATATATATATACATACATATATAATGTGATACGCGTAGTTCTTTGCGACGACCGAAGGCATTTGTTAGGACAGTATATAAATAATATATTTACGTTCACCGTAGCGATTATTCGACTGTCAATATATGTTAGTTAATATCCGGCCGAAAATCAGTCTCGGAGATTGACAAAAAGTTGCTCCTTTATCAAGCCACGAAAATGATAATGATGGAAATATTTGATTTTGAATTAAAGTGCCGACCTTGGCTGGTTTTCTGCTTCGTTGTTTTTTTTCTTTCTTTTTTCTTTTTTTTTCACCAACGACCCGAGAAGTATCATTCTTGTTTCCGATTTATATAGTGTAAACCGATCGTAAATGAAGAAGTCGATTCGCTAAACTGTTGCATCAACAATAAAAGCAAACAAATGTTTGATTTAATTATTCGATCGCTCCGTATATTATATGGCTATATTGCTGGTTTGTCGTGTTGCTATTGTTTGATTTCGTGTAATCTATTCATGCATACATTACACATTCAGTGGACAACAAACATATTTTTGTCTTTGTTTCACTTGAATAAATTTATTCTTAGATATACATTATGCCGTTTGACTAATGAATCACTTATACAGTTTTATACAACCCGATATTCGGGGAATTTCACGGTTATTAATATTGACCGAACAAATTGTGACGTCCATTGATGATTGATCCAAAAGATCATTAACATCTTCATTTGTTCATCCTGATTTATATTGTTCAAATACAGTCCGTTCGAATACATTTTATAAATAAATGTCTCGGATTTATTGCTGCGATATACTCAGCGAATGCTTCTGATATTCCAGGAATTGTTTATTTATAGTGTTCGAGCGTATTTAAAAATCATATTTCAATCGCAAATGTACCAACATTTGCAACTCGCTATAACATTACGGCCTGACTTTGTACAATGCCGTTGTTGTTATTATTATAACAACGGTGTGATATTATCGCAATAATTTATTTATTTTATTAAATCAACAATCGTGGGTTCTGTAAAACGGGTACAGTTAACGGGACCAATAATTGTTTCAAATATTGTATAGACGTACATGTATATATAATTAATCGAAAAAAAACATAATCATCGTATTGCAATGGACTATGTAGAAGCGCCTAAATAAGCCAGAAGCGCGTTTGGTTTGACAAAGACAACAAACAAAGACATTCGTAAAGAACGTGACGTTAACGCGCATAAATCTGTCAACGCGTTTACATTAATTGTATATATGTATATTAATTCGGTCGGAATGGCTGCTCGTGAGTGAATTAGGAATCTAAACAAACAACGAGTTTAAACCCCGAGAGCACCACGAGAGGGACATAAAATGGCGTTTTAGGGCTTCGTTAAGTATGTAATTTTATTCGGCAATCGAGTGTCGCGTTCCGTCGGGATCTAATTTCGGTGGTCAGCGTGCCCTGTTAGATAGTTAAGTTACCCCTAATCGTCTTATAAATTATACTGCCAAACAATTTTTACGCTCCGTTGTCCTCGGCAAATAACTCGAATTAAGGAACGAGTTTTTGCGGGGTCGTTGGCGTCGCGAGCGAGACCTTCTTTCCGCCGATTCTCTCCAGAATCAAAATACACCCGAGGAATCGTTTAGGGACCGGATAATGGAACGGGCTCTTCCGCGCGCCAAACTCGCGCGACGACGCGAAGTCCGCCGAGAAACGTCTAAATCGACTTTTTGTTCCGTTCGCGTCGCTATCTTGAAATCCGTCGCGCGAAGAGGTTAATGACCATTTTTGTTAATCGAATCAAAGCGTGAAAATTGTTGGCGAGGAAGACGAACGGCCAACCGCCCCACTCCCGCGCGCTCCCGCCACCCACACAACACCCACCCCCCCCACGCGCTCCCCCTTCCACCCCTCCCACCCGCCCTCCCACCCCCCCCGCGCGCCCCCCCGTCCCCAGCAGCGCACCCTACCTGCACCGTCGGAGACGACTAGCACCACGCAGACCATCCACATCCCACGCCAAAGACCGCGGCGAATGAGCCACACGCGCACGACAACGACAGACCACACACGCCAGAGCGATAGACAACTGCCGGGAGACGAGGG
>JABFQC010006664.1:0-10611 GCA_022817085.1 Psilanteris sp. ZL-2020 | reverse complement strand
GTACTACGAACTATAATATAGTTGATTTAACTATTTATAATAGTTGTGTACAGGAACTAAATTTTATAGTTGAATTTATTACATATGGCATAGTAGACGGGTTTATTTATAGTTCATAGAACTATTTGATAAAATTAATTTTATCATGGTCCGTATTTATACGAACAATTATTTTATTTGTTTCAACTAAACTATAGTCGATTGTGTTCAAATTAACAATCTAAGAAAATAAAACCTTAAATCTTTCAACTAAAAATTAATTATTTAATTAAACTATATTTTGTAATTAAATTCAAAAATGAGTTTATTTAAAGTTAAAAAAAATATTAATATTATAACTAATCACAGTTACCCAATGACAGGATTTGAACGCACGACCTCACTGTTCCGAACGCGAAGCATTGACCACAAGTTATTGAACTTTTGTGAAAATTAAAGAAATTTGAGTATATTTAAGATTAACTTGAAACATGATGTTTACATAAATTAAATTAAAAAGCTTAGAAAATAATAATAAAATTTACTTTGATTAATTTTTCAATAAATCACATTCTAGCACTTTTGAATAAATCTGGAACGACAAATATATCTTTTTTCGTGAACTTTTCGTTAACTTCATTTTTGGTTAGAATGTTAAAACTTGACAATCTGTTTTGATAAATTTGAACAAATAGTTGTACAACCTTTGGTGGTTTTAAATAAGAAAAACGAGGATGTTAAATTTGAATAAACCGATTGTAATTATAATTATAATCAACAATCGAAGATTTGATTTGTGTTGTCATCAAAGATTGATACCATTTGACGAATAAATTACGAATTTTTGATGAATTATAAATATTAAGGAACTGTTTACTAAAAATTTATCAATATTTCTCTCAGTGTAACAAATGGAAATTAAATATGAACCAATACTCTGTTACAATGTCGTACTTTTTATTGTTAATGTAAGTATTTTATTATGGAATTTTACACTGACTCATATATATATACGTATATATATAAACTTTTTAAGTGCAAAACTTACACGTTTTGTATTTCTAACGCGTGAGTACCGCATAACGAATTGTCACTTTGTCAAATAGGTTTATTAAGATACTGCCAATTTACTAACTGTGGTAGTCAGTATCTAGTTAATGTAAGAACGAACACAGATTAAACGTTTCAATTAGGAAGCCCGTCTCAATCAACGACAAACTTATTTTTCTCGTTTTTCTCCGTGCCGCGAACTGCACAAGTAAATGCGGAGCCCCATGGCTTTCTGCTCGTTCCCGTTCAATCGGCATTATTTCCTGAATCCAGACTTCATTCTGCTAGTTTCACCGACGCGCGGTTTCGTTAATAATTTTTGAATATTTATTACGACGAAACTTGTGCAAGTAATGAATTTATTACGCAAAAAAAAAAATTGTGTCGGCGAAACATTACCGTATCAACGTTAAAGTGACGTAATCAGACAAAACAAATTCATATAATAATAATAATAATGAATACAAATTAATCAAACATTTTAAGACAATACGCGAAATAATAATAATAATAATAATATAATGAACTCTACGATCTTTTGTAATGTAATTTTTCACTTTTCAAATTTAAATGAAACAAATTAGTATTTTTTAATTAATAATACAATAATAATAATTAAATTAACTACCAATAATGTATAATATTGTATAATATATATATATATATATATACCACACTACAAATACACGAATATATAAGACCGCAAACAAAACGTCTGACCGTTACATTTCATAAAATTGAATTCATCCATGAAAAGCGACGGCACTTACAACACATTGAATTGTTATTGTTTCATTATTACTGTTCATATAAATTTAATTGATCGCGCCTAAGTAGGTGCAAAATAAATCGCAACAAAATATCACGATAGACATAATTTCGTGCGCATAATAAAGACGGAAATTACTATTCGTAAACTGGTTCTGTGTTATAATCTTGAAATGCCTTAATTATACATTCAATATATATATCGTATTCAATTATACGCGCCAGAATTGTGCGTCGTTAATTAAAACAAATCGATAAAAGATCATTTGAATTCAATCACTCGCGGTTTTCGACCGTTCCTGCGTGCCGTCGTAAAATGCGTCGCATTAAATTGCGTGTCGTTACTATAATACTCTAATACGTTACATTCACGCCATGCAAACACGTACGTGTAATATTAAAAAAAAAAAAAAACAAAAAAACAACCGCGAACGTTTCACGTAGTTTGGCGAACGCGCAAAATGTATATATATAAATTTTTCAGAACGTTTAACTTTCTGACAAATGCTTTCTTTGCATGTGATAATAACGAAGCCGCGACTTGTGAATGAAATTCTCAATTCCAGTCGCTGCTCCGCAATTAGAAGTAGAAAACTTCGTACTACTGATTTTATTCCAAAGTAGCGCGGATTTTCACTTTATAATTACTTTATTATTATATTAACGCGGCATTTAAAATCATAAATTATATACAGTTGTGTGTACCATGTTCTGTCGTTTGAATCATATTTTCGTGCACAAATCATTTTTATTTTTCTTCTGGCGTTAATTATTGGAAAAATATTGAATAAATTACAATGTAAATAGGCTTACATTGAATGGGTTTTTTTTTTCGAAATGAAACAAAATTGTCGACAAAGCGTAGTTTAAGTTTTGCTATTGATATTGTAATACAGAACACGCAAAATAATGTTGCATTAAAAATTACTGAGCGTTCAGTAATTATTATTAAAGAACGACGTAACTCACGGACAAACTAAAATTTCAGTTAAAAATTACTGAACTTTTCAGTAAACATTGATGAATGTTTGTAAATATATACCGTAAATTCATCAATATTTACAGTAAAAGTTACGTATTTTCTGACTGAATTTTTGTTATGTCTGGTCATTTATTGTGTTTTTAATAATATTTATTGAACTTTCAGTAACTTTTTTGTGATAATTCGTTATATATAAAAAAAATTATATATATTGTAAAATTCATTCTTTATTGCACAATAACATTTTTTTGTTTTCCCAAAATAATTTCATCAAATCAATTTTGTTGAATACCAGAAATAATTGTGTTGAATCAAACAAATCTGCTATATGTATTGGCAAAATAGATTTACAGAATAATTTTTGTTGAATCAACATTATTTTATTTTTTCTGCGTGTAGGAGGATATTGAAACGTTGCCACAACGTTTCGCAACGTTGCAGCAACGTTGCATTTCTGTACGGCTTCTTTCAACGAAAAATACCAAACATTTTCAATTGACAATCTCACTCGTTCTAATCAAAACCGAATCTCACAGTTACGATATTCGATTTGAATTACCCAATATTAACAGCGTTATTTCTTCTCACTGACAATTATAATATCCTAACTTACACCCGACATACATTAATTCTCATAACGCCACAATTGCTTCAAAAACACGATTGACATTCTAAACAATCTCCCACCCCTTTCCTCCCTTGCCGAGTAAAAATAATATTAATCATTTTTTGATTAAAAAATGATCACCAAATAAAGATCAGAAAATGATAATTTTATGATTACAAAAATGAGACTTTTGTGATTGTTAATATTTATAAAATAATCTAATTCTGATTAATATGAAATTAAAAAATTAATTATCAAATAATACAATTGATCTATTCATCATAACATTAACATAAATTAATCACGACACAAATCATAAAATTATAATTTTGTACTAAAATTAAAAATAACTCGTTATAAATAAATATGAATTGTAATTAATTTTATATGTATAAAGTTTTAATTATTAATATATAAAAATTGTCACATACATTTTACTATATTTAATTTATATGTTTGTATGTTTTTTTATTTATAAAAATAAATATTACTATTATGTATTTCGTAATTACTATTTTATGTTGTCTGTGACAAATAATATTTATTCAAACGGATGAACCAAACTATCAATGATAATTTGAATGTCAATTATTTATTTAACGATCGTTGTTTATTTAACGAAGTTCGAAGATCAAACAATTATCATTAACGGTTTGGTTAATAATTTAAAAAAAAAATTTGTTTAACGTAGATGACAAAGTATATAACAGTGTTATATAATACAAAAAAATAAATTATGAAAATTAGTAATAATATTTATTTTTATACATATCAGTGTGTATTATATACTTGTCAAGTAAATATAATAAAACGTATGTAAAATTTCGTATATATTAATAAATAAAAATATGTTTATATAAAATTAATTGCAAAATGTATTTATAATAATAATAAAATTTACAACGAATTCATTTTAATTTTAGTACAAAGTTTGAATTTTAATTTTAATTTCATTTAATGATTCGGGTCATAATCAATTTATGATCATTTTATGATCAAAATATGATCAAATATAATAGTATTTGATAATTAATTTGTTGATGTCATATTCATCAGAATTAGATCACTTTACAATAATTAACAATCACAAAAGTCTCATTCTTGCAATCGCAAAGTTATCATTTTCTGATCGTTATTTGGTCATCATTTTGTAGCCAAAAAATGACTGATATTATTTTTACTCATTCCGTCGTTCTTCCGCGCCTATTTTTAATGCGCCAAATCTTTACGCGTTTCTTCCTTCGTCGCCGTTGTTTAAACCTCCACACCCCGCACCCCCTCCACCAACAGAAGAACCAAAACATAATCGCTGTCTAATCAACCGTCGGACGCGCTTTTTGCGACGACTCGACTTTCCTCGATTGCGCAACGTCCAGCGGATTCGGTCGAATCGCGAATCGATTGCGGGCAGTTAATTATCTTATCGAAAACGCGCGGCGTTGCACTTCCCAGACGTTGACTCGCGGCCGACGTTAAAAGTGCATCCAATAAAAACGCCCGCATCGTCCTTTGATTGCGCGCGGCTTTTTTCTCGCCGGCGCGAAATCGGCGGCGGCGCTGGCGCTGGCGCGCGCTTTAATGCTCGAGCTGCGTGTCCGCGTGTACGTGTGCGTGCGCGTACGTGAGCCGTCTCGTGAGTGGCGCATAAAAAATCGTGCGTGCACACGCCAAGCTGTGCACAGAGAAATGCGAGTTTCGTGCGCGTGTATGCACGCACGGCCGATAACGGCCCCGCAGCCGGAGCCACTTTGGCAGCGCGATAGCATCGTTCTTGCGCCGTACACGGCGTCATGCGTGACGGCCCGAGATGAGTCGTGCACGCATATGCACCATCAAACGTTGCCTCGCGCAGGTAGAGGCCTTCCCAGTCGACGCCGACTCGGCTCGAAAAAATCAACGCTCTCGCACGTTAGAGATAATGCGCACTTCTGCTACCAAAACTTTGCGCTCGCGAAATAATAATCGACCGACGCGCGGGTCGCGTCAAACGGGCGGCTTTTTCGTTTCGGCCGTGTTTCGTGCGCCAAGACGGTTTTTCGAACCGAATCGCGACGACTCGCGCGAACAGAAATCGTCAATTCGCGAGATCGGCATTTTTGCACGAGATTTACGCGTATCGGATGGTCCGAGCCGGGCTCCGAAACCAAGGACGCGGTTTTGGCACCGAAACGAAGATGAATTCTAATTTTAATTCCAGCTTGGTTGCGAGTTAAATTAAATGGATATTGATATATAACCGCGCATTTTTTCGTACCAAAGCGACGCTTTTTAATTCATTTTGGAATTGCGTTTTGAGCAATGATCGAGAATTTAATCAAACGGTCGAATCGTATTTTCATAATTCAATCGGGTTTGAGTGTGTTGTATCGCGCGCGTGCTATCGTTAATAACAATTCGCGCGATAAATAATTCAGAATCGTAAGGAATAAAACATTCGCGTTTAATGAGGGATTTAATTTTGTCGTATAACGTAATATTACAAAATGCGTACGTATTTGACGTCGACTGCTATTTATTAATATATTTATGGATGTGTGTGGGTGTGTGTGTGTGTTTGAAAGTGACAAACGGTATTGTTTGACTTTTCTTATATGCACGTTACGCGCGCGTGTGCGTACGTGAATTTTCGAAAATGCGCCCGTATATTAATAAACGGTATTACAGCGGCGTACGAACGAAAACAAGAAATTGTTTATCAATTCTTAATAAAATATCTTAATTACAACTGGCGTTTCAACAATGAAGCGCGCAACGTTTCATCGTGAAACACATAAAATTGAATTTCACGAATGAACAGCGTGCGAAACAAAGCTGATTGCATAGCCGTGCGAATGTAGTCTTTTTCCTTACGTACACATGCGCGAAAGCACAGAAATCCGCGCAGAAAAGAGTCGGTTTGTACAGCGAACACAATGACCACATTTCATTGATTGAACACAGAGTGCGAATACTGGAACTCGCGCTTTAAAAAAAAAGAGGAAGAAAAAAAGAACATATTCCATTTCAATCAGAATGTCGATAATTCGTACAGGACTCTTATCATTTTAATCAATGACTCATCCCGGTCAGTTTGTAACGACTAATTAACTCTCGTCCATTGAATGATCTTCAAAAATGATACGAGAACCGATGACATTATATACATGCTTTCACAGAAAAATTGTTTTATCTTCGGGATTACGATAGGATTATCCTTATTTTGACAAGGATACACTGATAGAAAAAAATGAGCAACTATATTTCCTAGTTAAATGTATTTGTTAATAAAACTATTATTTTTGTCTATAACAATTAATAAATAGCTGAATAAACAAATTAAATATTGTTAATATAATTTTAAAAGATAGTTGGTGTATTTTTTAAATGCAGATGGTTTTACTACACAATATATTATTTGAATTTCTTTTAATATATCATTATGAGTTGAATTTAATGTTTAATTCATATAAACATTGTGTTTTAAGTTAATCTTAAATATACCCAAATTTGTTTAATTTTCACGAAAGTACAGTAACTTGTGGTCAATGCTTCGCGTTCGGAACTGTGAGGTCGTGCGTTCAAATCCTGACATTGGGTAACTGTGATTAGTGTAATAATAATATTTTTTAACTTTAAATAAAAACATCCTTGAATTTAGCTACAGAATATAGGCTAATTAATTAATTTTTAGTTGAAAGAATTAAAGTTATATTTTCTTTGATTATTAATTTGAACACCATCGTATAAATTCGAACCATGATAAAATTAATTTTATCAAATAGTTAAAATTTTGTTCCCTGCACACAACTATTCTAAATAGTTAAATCAACTATATTATAGTTCGCAGCACTATAATTTCTGTTAGTGTACACTCGCGTTTGCAACATTTATGGAGCCACCCCCTCCATTAATTAAAATTGCGTAAATCATTGACAAATAGTTTGTCCTCGGGATTTTTTGTATAGAAAAAAGTTATGTATAAACTTTTTTTATACAAAAAAGTTTGTCATTTGGCATGTTTACTTTTGTGTGTACCAGTATGGCTATGAAATCTGCAAAAGACTGTGAAACCGACAAATTAGAATAAAAAGAAAGTTTCTCATTGGCAACAATAATTCTTTGGCTTTTGCAGATAATTTTGTGATGTTGAGGTAAAATTTATAGTGCATTTCGAGAACTTGAAAGTGGTCATTTGAAGTGTAAAAAAACCGTTAAAGAAAGTTGAAGATTTTATTAATAAATGGTCGACCTCCTGCGACCCTGACAATTTTGGTTTATTTTTTCCACAATATATTTTCGGATTTCTGATGGTATATTATTTCAAGTTTTGTTTTAAAGATGTATATGTTACTGTTTGGTGTGAATATGCCAAAATTAACTACGTAATATCTAGTAAAAAAATGTAGTTATGTACAAACTATATAACTAGTATTCGAGTATATAATTCTTTTACTTTTGCATTTAATTTAATGATTTTGAGTTCAGCTGGTAAGAAAGTTTATAAATATTCAAAGGGATCATTGTAAATTTTGGTATTTGATGATACTTTGATTTACGATGTTTTGTGTGCAATTTGTAGCGCTTTCTAAGATTTCCAAAAGCGGTCATTAGCCATTTTGTAGCTTCTCAATATTCTGGATAGGAAATTGTAAAAAAACAGCAATCAACGACTTCTTGCAGTATCAACAGCTACTCTTTTGTTTTAGTAATTATGTATTTATTTTCACCTGAAATAGTCGCACATTTTAAAAACTCTCAAAGCGGTCATTGGACACTTTCCTATTTGCAATACAGTTTTTGTTTGTTAAATAGCAAAAAACAGTATATTCAACAAATACATTAAAGTAAAAGGCAACTTACATTAACTATCTCGCGGTCAACTACAATATTTTGTGTTCAATTTGCAGCGCTTTCCAAGATTTCCAAAAGCGGTCATTAGACACATTTTCCTATTTTCAATACAGTTTGTCTGTTAAAAAGCAGAAATCTATAAATTCATCAAATCAACTACATAAAAAGCAGTCTATCAGATTTGCAAAGTACCTCCCTTGCTTTTGCAGTTCCTTCACTAACTTTGGCCTCAAACAGTATCCCATTTTCAGAACTCCAAAAGCGGTCATAAGCCCAAACCACGTCCACAAGTTCACCTGCAAATACCAAAAACCTATGAATTCGCCAACTTTGCATCGCCGACCATAACTCTTTACCTTTTATCAATTACCTAAAAAACTGTGTGCCCAACCCCACGAAAATCACGAATTTGTATGCACTCTAAAAGCGGTCATTGTCCACCCTGTCCTATCTGCGAAGCCTGAAACCGGCAAAGGACCAGAAAAAAAAAGCCGACCACAGCTCCCGCGACCCAAAAACCGAGCCAATCGCGATCTCAATATCCAATCTCGCGTAACGCACCGGAAAGCGGCGCCGTGGCCGCGCGTTCCCCGCGTCGGGCCTCCCGAGGGAGAAAAACTCGTGTCATTAAGGCAGGCCTCGCCGGGTCGCTCGACGGCGAGCGCTACCCCCTCGCGTTGTGCGCCAGATTGGTTCATTATCCGGCCTCGTGTCTTACGCGTTTTTGCCGGCCAAAGCGAAATGGATTCGTTGCGCGCGGGCTTCCGCGGGCGCCCGGGTCGCCGACGCCATTACACGCCTCGGCCCGCCGTCGTCCCGGCGGCTTTTTCTCCGCCGGCCGCCGCGAAACGACTTTCTCGCGTTCACACTGGGTGGCCGTGGACGCGACTCCTCTTCCTTCTTCGCGCTTATCCGCTTGAGATATATCTCCCTGACCTCACCGCCGGAACACGTGGAATTCTAATGGGTCAACCGAGAAGCCGCTCGCTGTTGCGTGCAAACGCAAGCGTTTCCTTAACGATGAAAAGAAATTCCGAACAATAGCCCCGGACCCGCGCTTCGTTAATAAGGACGGCGCTTTTTGCGACACCCGCGTATTCGTGTGTCAATTTGTTCGTGAGAACATCGCCGTTGGCCGGTGCGTCGCGCTGAACGAACTTTCTTGTAATGTCAGGCCGATTTTTCGTCCGCGCGCAGATGCGTAATTGGGAAAGACTTTTAATGTCGCGCGCGCGCGCGGTTTTACGTGCACGGCCATTGTAAAGGGGTCAAAGGATCTCGGCGTGTGCAGGATGAAAACAAAAACAAAACGACACGACCGAGCGCGCGTGTGTTCGCTCTAATGCCGCGACTGGTTTAGAAAATTACATAAATTACCGCGGCGCTTAAAAGCGCGATCAATTGGACGCGAGGGGGGCTGACGGCGGCGGGAGGGGGAGGGGGTCGAGATGTAACGCACGCACGAGGGTTATCGGATCGGTTAATGATTCCGGGACCGGCGATGCACTTTCGAGATAATCGGTTTCGCATGGCGCGGTGGCGCTGGCTTTTGCCCGTTTTAATGTGATTGCGCGCGCGGGTTGTCGCGATTTGGTTGTTTGCTTATTTTGCGCGAAGTTTGTTTTTTAAACGGATTTAAGGTCGTTTGCGTGATAACAAAAGGTGTTTGCGGTTTATGGAAATGTGCTTGAGTCAAAAACGTACGAGTGTATATACAGACATATATATACATATATATATATGTATGATTTTTGTTGTATGGTTAATAATAATAATAATAAATAAAATGATGCAAGTGTTATGTGTATATGGGTCAGTGTCAATTTACATACTCCGTGTTAAAATCCGTAACACGTCATGTTTACCTGTATAATCATAATAATTATAGATATACCTGTACGCAATTTGGAAGAGTATGGAATTTGTCACCGACACGTATATACACTGAGAAAAAGTATGTTTAACCATTTACTATATAATGTAGTAAAATTGGCAATGCACATAATGATATATTTAAGTTTGTGTAGAAAATGTTAATATATAATGTAATAATTTTTTCGAGTTTTCACGTCGACTACTATTGATATATTATATGGTAAATTGTTAAATATTTTTTTTCTCAGTGTATAAGTATGTGTATGCATATAATTGTACATATATAATTATTTAATAAGTTAGAAGTCAAAAATGAATTATGTTTTTGATTCATTTGATGCTTCAATTGTACTTGATAAACTTATAGTTAGTTTACTTAGTTTATATGTATACACGTGGTATTATATAAATTTAATTCATAATCGCATGTTTATTATACTCATAGGAAGTTGTTTTAAAGAAGATGGTTCACTGCATCCTTAACACCTACATGCAATTTTTTGCCGTTGCAATCGTACAT
>JABFQC010006663.1:0-10612 GCA_022817085.1 Psilanteris sp. ZL-2020 | reverse complement strand
ATTTTATACAGTTATCACTATATAACACTGCCATCATAGGATTCATCGTATACGTTGTAATATTTAATACATTATTTCTCTCAGTGTATAGTACGCAATCGTGTTTAATATGTATACATTATTTCGTAAATAATTTAAACTCTCAAACGTGACAATTTAAACAAAAGTGAAAATAATACAAATTATTTTGAAAATTCCAGTTGATGAGTTGATTAATGCATTTAAGTTTAATCAAATCAAAAAAATTACTTTTTCGAAATCGAACTGAAATGACTTTTTATTGATTCCTGATTGCATTGGCATGTCTAAACACTCGGTTTTGATTTATTCAAATGAGTTATTTACAAATAACACGCTGAAACGTGTATTTAGTGAAAAAAATGTAAATTATTTTCAATTTCATAATTTTATACTTTAAATGACATTAAATGCACTTTATGAAGGATTTTTATGTTTATAATGAACGTAGTTGTTCATGTGCAATGTTTTGAAGAATTTGGATGATTTTTATTTTTTGGCCGAAATTGCCATTTTTTAAGGTATACACTGAGAAAAATAAAATATGAAAAATTACTGTTTATAATACTAATTTAGGGCCATATGATACAAATCGTCAAAATTTACTGTTTTTAACAGAAAAAAATCAAGTTATTTACACGAATAATTACTGAAATATCATAAAATATTACTGTTAAAAACAGTAAATTTAGGCAATTTGTCTCATATGGCCCTAAATTAGTATTTAAAAAAGAAATTTTTGATGCTTTATTTTTTTCAGTGTACCCGTTGCTATTTTGTCAAAAAATGGCAAAAAATGACTTTTTCAAAATCGATCTGAAATGACTTTTTATTGATTCCTGATTGCATTGGCATGTCTAAACACTCGTTTTTGATTGATTCAAATGAGTTATTTACAAATAACACGCTGAAATGTGTATTTTGTGAAAAAATGAAAATTGTGTTTCGAAGATTCACAATCAAGACACATTTTAAAAGAATGATAATAATAATTTTCCCTCCCCATTCCCTCTTTTGTTAATTCTCTATTATAGTGCATTGATTGTATCGCAAAGCTACAGTAGCGAAGCGAAATGATTTAAGTATACTAAAAACGTTTATCCTTAACAAACCTTAATTATACAATAATTGCTTCGTGAGATGGATAAATGTCGAATAAATAAACACCTTTCCGTTATTCTTAGCTATTAATTTTTATACTAACGTTATATTTTTGTGCTTAAGTCCCTTCTCAAAATAGACATTCTATATCTATTCTATTTCTGTTTGCAAATAAAAGTATTCCAAAAAATTATTACTATTCTTAAATTTTATTATAAAAGATTTTCCTATTCAATTGCAAATTCTTTTCTAACCATAAAACTCTCTTTCCAAAATTAATTCTTTTTTGACAGATTCATAGAATTAAAGCGTATGATTGCTCTTGTTTCAGCAATTAAGATTTACATAACACAAAGAGGATTAGCTATTTCTGCGCAATCTATTAGTTTAAGGATTCCGTTTTTCTATGAAAAATGCGGCACATTTATATTCTCCTAAGTACGCCTGTCATGCTTTATGCGCGCGAAGATAAACGTGTATTGCGGGTATTATACTTCTATTGAAGCAGTGCCATTATTGGTGAGATTTAGGGAAACGATCGCGCGCTAACAGATTCGTCGCAGCTTGCACCCTGTTTGCAAATAGGATAGTGACTGAATTTATTGATCAGATGTTAAATAGTGTGACGAATTTTAATATCGGAACTGTATTTTCGTGCAAGTTCTTATAATCAATTAATCCACGCACATTGTAATAATGATTATGATGTTGCCTATCGCGGAATTTTACGCTTTTCTGACTTCACATCGAGATCACGAGTGCGTGAAATACAAACTTTTTATACCTTAATTATAATTGAAAACAATGATCCTTTCTTTGGACTATGTAATTTAACAATATTTAAATGTACTTAGGTTTCGTGTTCGCATGACTGTAATTGCAATTTTATTTTATTAATTACTTTTCTACTATCTAATATACTCTTAATGAAAAATTATATCGAAGGAGTGACGATTAAACGGTAAAAGTGGCACAATCGTGAACATTAAAATTATTGCATCGTATAATAATAACAATTGTACATCATTTTAATAAATTCTTGTGAGCATTGGCTATTTCAATATATTATGCAGTATAATAATAAGATTTTCATGTATACACTGAGAGAAATTTGGTAGTGAAAATTAGCACGAATTATGTGAATTGAGCATTACGACTGATAAAGAATAATTTTTAACATTTTTTGTGCGATTTTTTAACACTTTTTGTTGTATGTAACATTTAACATATTTTGTCCAAAATTTTAACACAAAACATGTTAAAAATTATCATATTTCAGTCGCAATGCTCAATTACTATTATTTATGCTAATTTTGACTACCAAATTTCTCTCAGTGCATTTTAGTTTTATCTCACTGAGATAGTTTTAGTCACTGTTTTATCTGTCATTAACTATTCTACATGTTACATGGAATAATAGTACCAATATTATAACCTTAGGAATGTACTAATCCAAATATGGATTCTATAATTCAAAAAATACATTTAATATACTCTCTAAATTTGAATAAGTATTCACTTTTTTGTAAGTGGTCAATTCTGGATTATTTCAATAAGTGTATATTCTCTTACAATAAGTGAATATGCACTTATTCAAATTTAGAGAATAAGAAATAACATTGTTTATAAGTAATTTTAAAATAAAATTAATAAAATAAATTTTACATAAATTTAGGTTTTCAGTTGATAATCTAAATAAAGTGTATTATGTCTTATATTAAATACTATATTACAATGTAACAAAAAATATTTTTAACAATGAAATAAATTTACTAAAATTATTATTTAATCTATATTCTTAAAACAACAACATTAATATACATATACAATAAATGTACACTGAGAGAAATAAATGACGAAAAATTACTATTTATTTCCTTAATTTGGAATAAGAGAAAAATTAGAATACTTACTATTTTTAATAGTAACATATTATGATAAAGTAGTATTTTTCGATGTAAAAAGCTTAATCTTTCCTTTTAAAAACAGTAAATATTATTATTTTTCACTTATGATTCCAATTTAAGTAATTAAATAGTAATTTTTCGTCGTTTATTTTTCTCAGTGTATATATACTTTCAAAGATGTAATATAAAAAACTGGAACATATTATAAAAAGTAATTACCTGTAAAACCCATAAGTACTATTTACATATATAATTCGGGTAAATATAAAATAATTACAGTCATTTGTATAATTAATCAATAAATAATTAAGCAAACACTTTTCTTATTACTTTTATTTATTTTCTTTTCGAAAAGAGCCTTCGACTTTATAAAAAGTAAATGGATTTAAATATTTGTACATATTTTTATGCGTTATTCAAATATTCAAATTGATAAGTTAAATGCAAATCTTATTACGTTATACTTAATAACGAAATAATACAAAATTATTACATTCGCCTTCATTGTAACGAAATTTGAACAAAATCGTGACATTTGCGTTCGAAAAATATACGCTTTTTAAATCAAAAGTAACATTTAACTACGTATACGAAACCTATTTAAAAATTATCCACGCTACTGATTTTATGACTAATTATATTCATGCACATACATATGTTTACACATCAATATCAGTAGCGCAAAAAGAGCACTCGACAAGTTTGATCGATTTATGCGATTAAAGTCTTGGTAGTAGAGTGGCGTGGATATCGATCGCCGAACCAAAAAGAACGGCTCTTATTGTAGCAGGGCACCTTCCGAACGTTGACATACTGGTGGCAGTATTGTGTACAGCCGTTAGGGGGAAAGAACCAAAATTTCCCCGTTCAGGAAAAATCGTAAAATTATCCCGGCCCACGGCCGGATGCTTAATCGATGATTAATGGACGTGACTAACGTCCAGGCATTAATATTCCACTGACATTTTGAAGGTAGTTTTCAAGGCAAATAGGGGTAGGGATACGAGAATTTGACCCAATAAGCACACGTGACGAATTTCCAACGATTATTTTTTAACGAGCGTTGACCGGTGGCAAATTGCTATTTGTCTGTTTCTTGCCTTTTCAGAAAAGAACAAAGTCTTGTTTTCCTATTTGAACAAATTAATCCGCGTCAACAAAAAATTGTATTACTTAATTTGTACCGTCCCATTTGTTACGCGGAATTATTGATCATCTCAGTTTTTGTTTCTCGACAATTTCGATCATTATTTTGTTCACAAAGGAAATTCTGTGCTTGGACAAAGTTACGAAAATTTGATCGTAAAATCTAAGAATTAAAAACGTTTTCGCTAACAAATTGCTTGTACGATATCATTTTTGCACGAATCTTCCGGAATATGATTTCGTCCGATAATTTTCGATACTGCGGATATATCAGTGCGCTCGTCGATCTCTCCATTGATACCGCGCGCTACTCCACGTCGAGTATTCTTCGAGTAAATTATAGTCTTGAATGGGCGCCCAGTGGGGGGTTGGTTGGCACGCGTTCGCCAGGCTACACCTGCCTCGCCGCCCCCTCCTGCCAGCCTCAAAGACATCTGTCCCCAAGCTGACTGACTGACTGACTGACTGCGTTTCTATCGCGAGTCAAGCTCCAACGAACGACGACATTTATTGTTGAGTTCCCGTCGATCGTAAACAATTGCGATGCTCGATTCGAAGTGAGCCGCTGCATTAATGCACTTCTTTTTCATACGGCATTTTTCCGATACTTTTGAATACAAATTTATAATCTAAATAATTGTCGTTGTAAAGCTACAAATAAATTTTAGGAAACGGAATCTGTTAAATGTCGTGGAGGTTTATTGCATTGCGTCAATTTATTGCGTATATATTTATCGATCGAATTATTGATAATATTTTTAAACCGAAAGTTTATGTCCTCTGTTTGATTTATTATATACTATGTGTTATGTAAAATATTATATATAATAAATATAAGCGATATATTAATAATTGTGTAATAACATAAGATCAATTCCATAGTGCATCATGGATAAACGAAACGTTTTATTACGTACGTATTGAAAATTTATTTTTAAAATTTTTACATACACGTGGAAAAATGTTGCGTTAAAATGACTGAAAGTTCAGTAAATATTATTCAAATTACAGTAACTCACGGACAAAACAAAAATTCAGTCAGAAAATACCGAACTTTTTCTGTAAACATTGATGATTTTTCGGTATATATTTACAAATATTCATCAATGTTTACTGAAAACTTCTCGTAATTTCTAACTGAAATTTTGTTTTGTTCGTAAGTTACTGTGTCTTTAATAATATTTACTGAACTTTCAGTCATTTTTAATGAAAATTTTTTTGCATGTTCATCGCAGAGTATCAATGATTTATATAACAAAAATGAAACAAAAATAAAACATAAAATAAAAATGTATCTTAATTGACAACATTCTTAAGAAGTAAAAAAAATGATAAATTTGTTTCAAAGTGTTTGCCATTTTCGATGTCAAAAAAAATGTTGAATGTCTTATTGAAGTTTCTTCATATCCCAAAAGTTATAAACACAAAAAATCTTCTTTGATTTCGAAACTGTTGAATGGAGTATTCAGTTACACGACAGTTTGTGTTTTTGTGCATAACTCGAAGCAATATTTTTCTTAATATTATAACAATTTTGGCGTTATATTACCGCGTGTGTGGCAACGAGAAATAAATGGCTCGATGGGCCAGAAGAATAAGTCCTATTGAATTACAGGCAGACAACTTTTTTCTTTGTAGATTAATGAGCAAAAAATCAGTCAGCCGTGCTAAAGTAACACGAACCATTTATTTATCGATAATAGGAGTTCGAAGACTATAGATATTGGAAGAAAGTAAATACAGTCAATTGAAATGTCGTATTGAATTTATATAAATATACATGTCATATATACAAATAATTACAATTTTTTAATTACATTGAATGCAAAATATTAGTATAGAATATGTTTATATTTAACTTTGTAATTTCATTAATACTAATCTTGAAAGCATAGTTAGGAATAAAATATTCACGAATTCGTTGCACGACTGAATCATTTACATTATACTTACGAAGAATATATCTGAATTATGCACATTAGGCATTAGTTATATAGAAGATGTCCGTAATCGAAATAACAATTATATTGATTGTATATGAGGTATGTACGGCGCTTATATTCTTAATTCAACCATCAATTTAGTCAATTAGATATACGCAGATATATTTTATATTATGCACATAATGTCAATTGCTACCAATTATATTACAATTATTGGTATATTATACATTATTATACAGGTAGCATAATGTATAAGATTGTAAATGCGTATGATTCCTTAAATAACGAAAAAGTTTTTATTTAGTTTTTTTTTTTTTTTATTTGATAGAATCATTTAATATAAAATTAGATAATTCATGAACCGTTATATACAAATTATACATACCCAAGTAGAAATTTCTCAAGTAACTCGCGAGTTACTAGAAATTATATATACAAATTGTCTAGTAACTCACGAGATACTAGACAAATTTCTACTAGGGTACGAATATAAAATTATTCCCATACAAACAGAAAACTGTTCTATTAGATATTACTAATAAATTCAGTAAATATTATTAAAAACACATAGTAACTCACAGACAAAACAAAACTTCAGTCAGAAAATACTGAACTTTTACTGTAAATATTGATGAATTTTCGGTATATATTTACAAACATGCATCAATATTCACTGAAAAGTTCAGTAACTTCTAACTGAAATTTTGCTTTGTCCGTGAGTTATTGTGTCTAATAATATTTACTGAACTTTCAGTACTTTTTAATGTAAAATTTTTCTGAGTGTATAAGGATTAATTCTTATTAATTATTTTTATTTTCCATAACTATTTTAAATTATAACTAGTGGTTTTAACAAAGCAAGTGTTGTAATTCAAATACTGTTTGAATTGTACAAAATTATTAACGTAATCGTGTTATTACAATTATTATTGTAGAAGGATTAGAATAAATATTCAAATAACCGAATTTATAATTTCGGCCAATTTTATAATACAGATGTTTTCTTTTATTGTAAGAAGGTAATTTAATATTTAAATAAAATACACAATACTATTGAATGAATTTACAGAGATCAAATAAAGCTTGTACCCTGTGTAATCCCACGTAAGCTTACTTTAGAGTACCAACTATAACATAAAAAAGGATCACCCTGATAAAACGGAATCAGCAATTCGCTCAATGATTCGCCCTATACATGTTAATAAACATGGGTTTATATGAGATTAACAATTCATGATAAAACAAGAATTTAAGATTCGAAAATTAATACTAGTGATTCCACATTAGTTTGTTTTCTTTAAAGTATATAATGTATATACGTGCATATATAGGATTTGAAACTAAAAAATTGTAGGAATATAAAGTTGATTTAAAGTTATTATAAGGTTTAATTGTTCAATAAATGTTGGTTCTACTTTATTTCTTAGTTATAATTAAATGTAGATTTAATTTATATAAACACTGAGAAAAATAATATAGAAAAAAATACTATTAAATTATTAGAACTTATAATATATTATATATTATATATATTTATTTATATATATATTAAGAAAAAGAGGTTAAGAAAAAAGTTTTTTAAATCTTGAAAAGTGTTTATGATAAAACAAAAGTGTTCTTTCCACTAAAAAATGTATATTTACAATACATCTTCATATATAATTATGTATATGTATTTAATACCTGCAACAGAACAATTAATAGTTTTTCTAGTTTTAACAATTATTTTGTGTAGACTTGAAATTTTTTAGTTTTCCAAATTTAAACGTTTAATTTCGGCGTTTTGTAGGCAATCCCTAGTAGAAATTTGTCTAGTATCTCGTGAGTTACTAGAGAATTTGTATATAAAATTTCTAGTAACTCACGAGTTACTTGAGAAATTTCTACTTGGGATCCTACATAAATGAAACTTACAAATAAAAATAAATTGAAAATAATAATGATAATAAAAAATTAAAAAAATATTAATGCATTTATTAAAATTTGTATAAGTGAATTTTTGGTTTAAAAAAAATTTTTTTTATTATTATTATTATTATTGATAAATTAACAAATATTTCCAGCTATTATCTACTTCTAAATAATGAATTATTTGTTACAAATATCTAATAGTGTTTCCCTAAATTCCAATTTCAATTATACATAATATATACATTTTTTACATAATTATTTTTATAAATTACAGAATTACGTAATTATTCTCCGTGTACATTTTTATAAAATCATTAGTTTTCACAACATACGTAAACGCTTATACTCATTTCTATATAAATCTACAAGTATAAAAAAGTTACATTCTAGAATACCATACTTAAATATCGTAGGAATATCCTTATTAATACAATAGCAATTACTATACTTTACACTGAAAAAAATAATCAGAATTAAAAAATTTACCAATCTAGATAATAATAGTATGAAAAATGGGCAAAAATATATGCCCATAATTTGGGCATTATGGTTAATTTGATAAATTATGGTTAGAAACTTCTAAACATATGTCAAATATTACCAAAAAATTGATAAAAACAATGATATCGTCTAATACATTCTTGCTCACTTTTCCTGTTATTATTATCTAGTTTGGTAAAATTTGTAAGATTATTTTTTTCAGTATACAGAACATGTTCTTATAAATTATAACTTATATCATACGATACAAAAAGTGTATAAGAATTTTTAAAATATCTTTCCATATCCCGTAATGCCTTAATTGAATCATTTTTCAAACACCATTTCTCTACGTGTAACATCCCGATGATAATACTAACCACGAATATTACGATTACAAAGTTAAACCATCTGCATTAATCGTCGTAAAATAAATCTTAATCCCAACACCCTCGGCGCGTATAAAATAAAAGCACATTTCTATATATTATTCGTCAATTTAATGGATCAAAGACGCGTGTCCAAAGAAACCGATTGAAAAGAGCTCCGTTCGTCGGTAAAGGCGTTGGCATTAATCTGGCCACATTCGTCCATCTGCGGATATTCCTCATCCGCATCGGTGTGTCCGAGTTCCGCAGAAGCATTCGGTCAGTCAAGTGCATACTATATTTTCGTGAGCCTGGTTTGGAATTCCGGACAAAAATCGGGTCGGTTGTTGGGTGCCCGTTAACGAGGGTGACCATTCATACAACTACGAGCTCATTAAACACTCGCAACACCCCAGCCTGATTTGTCCATTGTTTAGCACGCACACCAACCCGCACCAGTCGAACTTACGCGCACACAAAGGAAAATCGCGAGGTGTGTCGCCGTCGACTCGTGAGCAAAAGTTGGGGCTGGAACGCACCATCTGTCCGTTTTGCGAGTCGGTGTGCGCTCGCTGCACCCGGCCAAGTATGTGTGCGAGCAAGCGCACAGTGGTTCTTACTTTGATATACTCGATCAGACGCACTCCTCTTGGATAAGTTCATCTTGAACCTCGTTTTCATTCCACCAAGGGTAAGGAAACGAGATTTGCGCACAGAAAAAGGGCGATGGGCTGAACCATCAAAAGGAAATCCTTTTAGTTCCACCGCGCGGCGATAAAGATCGGAGTGAAATCAAAATTATGCATTTCAGCGAGGGCACGCTCGTGCGCTTTTTTTTTTCAAAAAAGGAAAGAAAAAATTTGTTCCGCAGCCTATTCCATATTTATGCGGCGTGGTGCTAAACAAGAAAAGGACATTATTTTATTGATCATTCGTGATGTTTTATGCAAGGAATCATTTTCATCTTGTATATTAACATTCAAATTTGTTATGTAAACGAGAATTTTGAGATATGTTTTATATGTTGCATTGAAATAAATTGATATAGAACCTGTACTGAGAGAAATTTGGTAGTAAAAATGAGTGGTAATTTTTTATAATAATGGTAATTGAACATTATGACTGAAAAATGACATTTTTTTAACGTCTTTTGTGTTAAAATTTTACAAAAAGTAGTAAAAAATCGCATAAAAAATGTTAAGAATTAACACGAAACATGTTAAAATTTATCATTTGTCAGTCGTAATGCTCAATTCACATACTTCGTGCTAATTTTTACTATCAGATTTCTCTCAATGTGGGATTTATAGTCATTTAAATAATGGGATGTTTTGTGAATCTTGAAGTTAATCAAGTATTTTTTATTGTATATGTTCTCAATTAAATTTTTGATCGACAGAGTTTAATCTAAAGTTTATTGGTGTTCAAAATTGAAATTCAGATATTTTGTAATGTTTTTAGGACATCATAGTTTTAGATGCCTATAAAATGTTCACGTATTTGACATACATGTATAATCTACACTGAACAAAATAATCTTACAAATTTGACCAAAAATCTAAATAATATGGATAAATTATGGTTATAAAGTTCTAAAAATATGTCAAAAATTACCAATAAATTATTGGTAAATACCATGATATTGTCTAACGTTTATTTACATTTTTGTTCACTTTTCCTCTTTTTATTATCTAGTTTGGTAAAATTTGTAATATTATTTTTCTTAGTGTATTAATAT